>BSSO01001553.1:0-22997 GCA_030267885.1 Mesembryanthemum crystallinum
TTTTGTTGATTTTCGTTGATTTTTATTGATTTTACTAATTTTTGTTGATTTTTGTTGATTTTTGTTGATTCGTTAGATTCGACAGAGAGCGACTTTGTTGATTTTTTTTGATTTTTGCTGATTTTTGTTGATTTTTGCTGAAATCAACAAAAATAAACTCTAGAAAACAAGGCCTAATTTTTCGAAATTCAAACATGAAGTTGTTGAACAAAAATTTCAGAAGTGTTTTCTTGAAGCATTCACAACTTGTTTGCACCAAAAAAAAAAAAAAAAAAAGTATTCACAACTTGTTCCATAATAAAATTGAAAAAAAAAAAAAAACCCCAATATGACAAATTTTAGATAAAATGTCATCGCCCAAGTGAAGTGAGTAGCTGACATCAGTATATATAAAGTTTCATAATGGGAAACCTCAATTAATTTTACTAATAAATAGTCGCAGTGGATGTATACTTACAAGTCTAAATACTCATATGATTACCGTTAATCGGCCACATGAGGCGAAGACCTCAAATTTGAAATGATAACCCCAATTTGTAATGTAATGATGATGAGATTCTCATAATATGACTTATTAGTTTAAATTAATTATTTGTGTAGCAGGGTCCAAACGTGTATCATTAATTAGCTTGTATAATATAATTATTTTATTATTGTATGTATGCTTTCTTGTATATTAATAATAATAATAATAATACTACTAGTATTTTACTACTACTAATATATTCTTCTTATTGTTTCTTCACTCAACAACCTCCACATAAACTCGCACTATGCCATCATCATATTTTAAAAAATAAATAAATATGAAAGTATGCCTAACAATGATGCCATTGTATTCATATTGCTTCAATATTTCTTGTGTGAAATCAAGAAATACTAGTTGATAGGGTGCTAGCTATGAGATGAGACTACACGCTTGAGGAGCTCTCGTTATGAAATTTGATGATGTACTAATTTGTACATCTAATCTTAATGAGCTAGTCGTAATGAAACCTTTGTTCTAAAGACGTAATTATATGTAATACAGATTTTACCTCAATCAACAATATTATGTAAATCTCGAGTAAGTTTGCTATCAATTACCAAAAAAAAAAATTCCTTTATATTATTACGATATATTCTTATTTTTTCTTCTTTAGATATTTTGAAAATGTTTAAAGTTGGTTGTCATTCTTGTCACTAATGAGAAGTTAACACTGTTATCCAACTCAGTGGTCTTTACATTATTTGTCACCAAAGCTCCGTTGTAGGGTATGTTGGTTGATTTTATATAAACATCATAGTCTCAAATTAATGGTTGACACTAAATTGCCATAAAGGGTTATAATAATTAGTAATAAAGCACTAATGGCAAGGTTGACTTGCTACCTTTTTGGTTCCCCCTTAAAATGATACTCCATCTGTCTCAAAATAACTGTCGCTTTAGGTCTATGCGCACATATTAAGGAGAGTATTAATTCTAGAGGTAGTTAAAGACAATTTGACTCTATTACCCTTGTATTAATTGTAACTAGGTGTATTGGAAAGTGAAATTAGTAATAAATCACTAGGGTACATTAGGAAAATGAGCAATTAATATTGTATTGGAATTGTAAAACGACAGTTATTTTGAGACGGAGGGAGTAAACAACTGCAAAAAATGAAGTCCCACAGTATGTTCCAAAATTGAACATACTTTAGGGCTTTCAGGCTTCATCCATTGGATTGAATTTGGACCTATGAGCTATGGTCATACTAGAATCATTACATGTCCTTTTCCTCCCTTTTTAACCAATAAGATACAGTTTGTTTTAAATATAATTTTATAGCCTTCAGCAAAATCAACACTACAATGATTGCAGGTACCACAATATTGTGTCCAAAAGTTTATTAGTTGGGTATTTTGTCATAATCTGCATGCATAATTCAACTCCAAACAAAAGTCAAATATCATACTGTAATACTGTCAACAGAACTACTTATAATGCATTTTGTTGCCTACTTCTAAAAGTAGTGCAATAGCTTTGTGCATATCAACTGAATAGCGCAACACTGAATTAAACAGAACAGGTAAATGAGTAGTAAATTAGTAATATGTAAGAAAACAGTAAACTGCAAAACTAAACTAAACTGAATGCAGTGTGAACTCGATGAAATGAACGTATTCTTGAGGAGTAAATTTACGGCAATAACATTTTGTCTAAAGGTATTTGGCTACAGCTCTACAACAACATATTATGTCATCGTTCTGAGAATATGTTACAATGTACACCTAGCAATCAAGGGAGAATAAATCAGGAATGTATAGCCAGCCTAATAAATTTCTGTCTCAGTCTAACTCTACCTAACTGAATACAACATTTATAAACCAGCGTTACGAAACTCTATAAATGCCTATATAAATGCCAGAATTTGTCTGGTTTCATTCATGAAATTTTGGAAAGAACCCCAGCTCCAAATAGCAGATTTCTCCTGGAAAACTGCATCAAGGACAAAGTTACAGACATGGTATAAGAGACACTAGCTTTAAAGTATGCCACCAAGAACCTTGTACCTTACAAGGGAAATAACTACAACTTGTCGATCTTACCATCAGAGAGTAAACTGGAGTGGACTTTGTAGGAAGAGTCTTCACTGATCTAAGTCGGCTCGTACTCCCACTTCTGTACATGGAAACGGAAAACCATTTTAATCAGATTGTATGGTTTTTGAGACGAGGTTATGTTTTGACAGTTTTTCAGATGAACTTACTTATCCTCGGTTTTTAGCATCTTTGCACTAGCGTTCACATCCCACAATTTTACAGTGCAATCAGCTGATCCAGAGGCAAGAAGTGAGCCTTCACCACTGAAAACCGACATTTGTGAACATTGAGGCACAATAATAGATAAGAGGTACATCATGTTATAACAAGGAGAATTTCACTAAGGTATATTCAAGTTTAGTAAAAATACACTAAGGTATACCGACACTTAAGAGAGTACATTGAGGTATACTATGTTGGAGGTTACCTGCAGCTTATTATTTCGGGGATGGGGTTGGGCAAATAATACACAGGAAACTATTAAGTGCATGTTTGGCACGCAGCTTTTGAGAGCTTTTGGGAGGAGCTTTAGCTTTTGGAACAATGAAAGCTCTCAAAAGTTTTGTTTGGATGGAGCAGCTTTTGCAAGAGCTTTAGCTTTTGGGAGGGGGTCAAAAGCTCCCAAAAGCTCTTTTTGTGAAAGCTATCAAAGTAAGCTTTCACCCAAAAGCTAAAGCTAAAAGCTCACAGCTAAGGCTGTGTTTGGCACCAAAAGCTAACTTTTGGTAGCTTTTGGCCAAAAGCTACAGCTTAAAGCTTGCAGCTTTTTGTTTTTTCTCTCAACTACCAAACAAAGATTTTAGCAAAGCTACAGCTACAGCTACAGCTACAGCTCACAGCTACAGCTGATTTTTGAAAGCCATTCATAATAGCTTTCACTTGACAGCTAGATTTTGAGTAAAAGCTACAGCTTGTTCTTTTTTCTCTCTGCTACCAAACAAGATTTTAGCAAAAGCTCACAGCTACAACTAATTTTACCAAACATAGCCTATATCTCACAGCTACAGCTGTTTGCCAAACATAGCCTAAGAGCAAAGGAAGTTACTAGTTAGTTCAAACTCCAAAGGGACCCTTCAGATGTGCCTTATAAACCCTCAAACAATGGTTCACACCCCTTTAAATACCCTTCTAAGGCTATAAAGTTAGAAACACCTTTTGAAACCAAGGGTATACTTTGCTCATTTTGGTGAACAACCAACTATCCAAATAACATATCTTAGTACATTTTGAGAGATGTCGGTATACCTAAAAGTATTTTCATTAAACCTTGGTATACCTTTGTGAAATTATCCCAAAAGAAAAAAAAAATGCCAGGTAAAAGAACATAACATGAAGGGGAGAGTTGTATTCACCTGAAAGCCATAGTCCATACACAAGATGTGTGACCTACCAAAGGGGTAATGCAACGACCACTAGCAAGGTCCCACATCATGATCGCACCATCTTCATCACCAGATGCCATATACCGACCATCTGGTGACATTGCCAAAGATAAGATCATACTCCTGTGACCAATGAATATCCTGACACATTCCCCACTCTGTATGTCCCATAAACGGACTGTTTTATCGCTAGATCCAGTAGCTATGTAATTGCAGTTTACATGCCACCGTACACACTGAAAAGCAATGCAAATAGAAAATCAGTTTACAAGACATGAATAAGAAAGTAATTTAATTAACAAAGAACTGCGTAGAGGGGGGGGGGGGGATTTTGTTTGTAAAAAATAGAGTATTTAAAAAAGATGGTAGAACAATTGCCTGGTTAATTTCAAATAGAGTTAGTACCCTTCTTTTTCAAGGCAGAAGGTAATGCATGCCCAGAAATCAAGAATTGATCTACCAGAGAGAAAAGGGGAAAACGCAAAACCGATAACAGAGATTTAGAACATCCAAGAACTCACATCAACATCTGATAAATGCCCAGCCATGATTCTCAAGGGCTGTATTCTATCCATGGACCATATCCTTGCCGTTCTATCGTGAGAACAACTAGCAAAATAATGTCCAAAGGGACTGAACTGCATGCAGAAACCATTTGGTCATGGAGTTGTCAGTGCATATAGGTGAAGGACGCAACAAGTGAAAGTAAAGCGGAGCGAAGAATATAATACATGGTCAGCAAAAGATGGCCCATATCACCTAAAGACTAAAGGTTTACAATATACAAAACCAAGCAGCATTTGCCAGTATAGCAGATCTACCTGGACATCCCACACAGGATAATTGTGACCCTTGTAGCACACAAGATTGGCATTTAGCTTTGTGCTCCACAGCCTCACTGCAGTGATGATATTCATTAATTCATTGTGTAAAAGAAATGCCCCACTGTATGTAAACTATGATACCAAAAAAAAGACTTAATCAAAGATAGTACCAGTTGAATCTGCTGAAGAGGAGAGGATGAAATCTCCCAGTGGGCTAAAAGAGGCAGAATAAACGGGCCCAGAATGACCCTGAAATAAAGTATAAGGTCTTTTCCCATCATTTGCATCGAGTTTAGGTTCATTGGCAGCTGCATCTTTTTCACCCTCCAGTGGAGCTGTTACAAGCACATTGAAGAAACAAAAGGTCAATGATGATGAATAAATTGTAGTAGTATATAATTAATTAATTAAAGGCATGGAGAAGAATGAAGATTGCCATTGCTTGACCAATACTTACAGCTGCTATTCTGTTGCCCAATTTTTGCCATGTCCCAGACCTGAAAAAACAAACATATATACAAGTACAAGAAAATTGCTGAATTTCCGCAAGAATAAATTATGAATAACTAAAGATTAAAAAAAATAAAAAAATAAAATAACCAATCATAAAACCTTCAGGGAAGAGTCTGAAAATCCACCAGCAACCAAGGATCCATCATGTGAAATTGATGCACAGTTTAGCCTAAGAAAACAGGTGGCAGGATGCAAACTAATCAGAAGCAAGTTTTTATAAAGAAACAAAGGAAACCACAAATATAATAGATTAAGGGCAAAAAGGTCAAACATGTTACCCGTTGTGAGTATTGATAAATGTGTAAAAGCTTACTGAAGGAAGGGCCACACTGCTCAATTGCACACGATTACGGAGGTCTTCCAGGATAGAATGTTCTACTTCAGTCGGGCTACAGCAATAATTCAAATATAATAAAGGAATCGGAGATTTTAATTTCCTCTATTATAGTTTGGTAAATCACACACTTAAATCATTTTGTCATCTCCTAAGTCTCAAGTATGCTGAAATGATATCAAATTGTTAGGCATTAGATAAGTACAATACATTGTGGGCAAACTGAGCTCCGGTTTGACTCTTGGTGCCACGGATGGAGTGTTGGCCTCAGGACGTGCAGATTTCCCACCAGCACCACCAACTTTATCCTTCTTCGATTTTTTGACTGATGCACCTTGCTTTCCTCCATCAGCAGATCTCTTCTATATAAAAGAAACAGAAAAAATCTGAAAGAGACATAAATAACGTCATATGAAAAAGTTACTACAGGAAGAACAAAAAAAACCCACCTTGTTTTCTTCATTCTCCCCCTCCTTGTTTTCACCATCTACCTTATCAGAATCTGAAAGCAAACCCCCCGCCTTCTCCAAGCGGTCCTCCATTGAATCTTCTAGCATCTAAAATAACAACACAGTAGATACTAAGTGAACACCTTCAACACCAAACAAGTTTCTACCAAAAGAAGGATTGATTAACAATTAGGGTAATGATATCCTTGCCAGCTTCATCAGACATGTTAGGAAGCCAATATAAAATCACTTCCCAGTTCCTTGTGGAGGTCTCAACACTACACATACCATTGGGAATTGCACGTCTTCCACATGTGGGTAAAATCACACAGGTACTTCCAGATTCTTAAGTTACCTCCCATTTAGCATCCGGAATACTCACTTTTCTTGCAACTGACTTAAAACATGATTTCTTATCCTTATGTGTCAATGTGAATGTCCCTCCTAGTTTGGCTTCTTCTTAAAACTTTATTAGGTTGTAAATAATTGTTACTTTTACTTTTTGTTTATAAGTTTACAACATTTACCCATTCTCAGCTTTACAAGAAACACAATTCATCTGATCTGTAATACATGTAAGTGGAAATTTTGGTCTAAAAACATTTTCTAATATATAGATAAGTAAGCAAGCAAATAATTGCAAGGTGAAGTATAACTTTTCCCCCTCAAGCTGAATGAACCAGTAATCAGATTCACGCATTGCGATGCCTGTCTGGAATCCAGGTTTGTGGCTGGTCAACAGAAATTTCTAGTGAAATATATAATGTTTGAATTTGCACACCAATAAGCATATCCCCCAACAGAAACCTCGTCATAACACTTAGGCAAGTTAAGGATGAAACTTCTACTGCAGCAACAACAACAACAACAACAACAACAACAACAACCCAATGATCAAGGATGTAACTTCTATTGACTTCTATTAAACAATTTCACTTTCAGACTCAGAAAGAAAATAATCCTATTTTATTCAGGAGATAGCACGGTACAATATGCCAGGCAAACCCTATCCGAGCGCATAAACCCAAAAGAAAAGGACACTGAGCAAATACTTACATACAAAATTGCTAACTACCTTTTCTCCTTGTATGATAAACTAGATATTGAGGTATTCTGGTTGACTACATATTTCATGCCCAAAACTCAAATTATGGCCTTGTTTGGCAATCAGCTGGTATCTGGTGGCTGGTAGTTGGTTTGATTAGCTAGTTGTTGCTAGCTGATTATAGCTGGTTTGACTAACTGCTTGCACAAATATATTTGGTAAAATCAGCTAATTATCAATGGCCGATTAGATGTAAAATGACCAACAAGGACATGGAGATACTTTATAATTGTTCTCTCTTTAGTTTTATTATTTTAGTATTGGGAAAGCTTGTCAATCAATTTGCATATTAATCCAACAAGCTAACCCAAAAAGCTAGCCCTCCCAGCTTTTTAAAACTCGGCTTGTTTGGTTCAAAAAGCCAATGAACAAGCTGGTAACCAAGTACCACATTTTCGAGTTTTGGATTGTCAATTAGTCAAACAATCAAGACTGTCCAAAAAGCTGAAAAGTAATCATCTGTAGTTAAGTGTACCTAAAGACATGCATCCACTACTTTATATCCGTACGATTTCATCAGAGCATAGTAGGATAGAAATAGTTTTGAGTTCCTTAAAAAGTACTATCATACTTTGAAATAGTAATGCATAGTGTACAAATATGGAAATTCTCTCACGGAAAAAGAACTTTCCCTACTACATAAAGTAGCTTAGGTGAAGAAGTTGATGGATGAGAAATTACTTTGTTCTTACCCCCCATTGAATTTCTTTCTGGTTAATCAGGTTCACTGCATCTTGGGCACCACCAACTAGTGTCACAGCATCAGCATCATCAGAAATTGAACTAGGCTGACCTGGAAAAACTGTGAAACAAGAGAAACATTTGCCTTAGATAGAAAAAGAAACCCTGCCACCAACTGACCACGCTGAGTAGTTGTTGTAAAGGAATAGATGTGTAATGCAGGTAAATATAGATGAGGTTGCCACCTTGGAAGTTGATGTGTTCATTTATAACTCCGAGCATTGTAAGTGATTGTGTAGTGTGTAGATACTGAAGAAGAAGCTCATAAGAGTACTGCAGGAAAAAATTGGAAGATGTCACCAGTCAATTAAGCAAACATATGTAGTCATGAGAATCCTTAGTTAATCTCAATAATGCCTTTAGTGTGCTTTAAAAAATGACAAATTAAGTATTCAAGTAGAAAAAAGATAAGTTTAAAACAAGGTATTCATGCGCTTCTATCACTAGATTATGTAATGAATACCACAACAGAATGTAACTGGAGCAAATGACGATGACAACATAAAAACGCGACATCAAAGAACAGTTGAAACCATGACATCAGTCACAAAGAGAACATTGCAATAACTGATTGAACAAACTACAGATGCCTTTCCGCCTCGTAATTCCAAGTTCCAAGTAACCAAAGAAAACGGCAAGGTAGTAAAATGCTACGTTACTTGGACATTTTTTTTTGTGGGGGGGGGGGGGAATATCGGATACAGGTGCAGAAAAGAGGATTGGATGCATTTATGTAAGGGATTTTCATTTTCTATGGTCTACCTTGAAGTTTCTAATATGAAAATTGGATCCTAGTGTCCAAGATCCAACTTGGATACTTTTTTGTTACAATGAAAAGTCATAGGCAAAATGATTAGTTGAAGGGAAACAATAATAATAATCAACCACCTGATTAAACAAAGGACATGAGCCACATTCACCAAGATTACACAAATATAAAAGAGGATACAAAGTCAAGTATCATCACCCTGAAAACATATGCAACTTTTGTCCACAAGAGATCTGGGTAACCCTAGCTACATGAGATCACCATTCAGCAAGATTACACAAATATAAAAGAACATACAAAGCCAAGTATCATCACCCTGAAAACATATGCAACTTTTTTCCACACGAGATCTGGGTACCCCTAGCTACATGAGATCACTAAAATACTTTCACTGTTATACTACCATGAGCTGTCATAAATCTAAAATGGCATCTAAGAATAGCATTAGGCTGTACTCCAAGGAAGCCAGATTGTTTCAGTGTTGATGCAAGTAAATGGCCTTTGTCTCCACTTGGAAGTTTAAAAAGACTAGAACAATTTCAAACATTCCACATCATTAGTCAGTGAATTTTTCATGGTATAAGAAGAAGGAAGACATGTAGAACTGAATATTGCACAAAGAGAGAGAAACAGAAAAGCAAAATTTTGAATTTAGTGCAGTACTCCAACCAAGAACTTTTCCTAGGAAATATGAGGCAGCAACAAAAGAATAGCTCTATAATTAAGGGAAGCAATTGGACTTCAAAATTACAGCATTTAACGTAAACAGGATCTTCAGAAGACAGACAAGAAAGCCAACTTCTCAACTGTTTTATCTCCCCACTTCTGCTAAAACCCTCAAAAACAACACTCAGTTGTTTTACAAAAGAAGGTGAGGCAAGAATAAAGAAAGATGACAAGAAAACTACTATGTTTCTACCATTTCTATATTCATAGCCATAGGCTGTAACATATAACCAAATAAGAAAAAGCTTTAGAAATCATGCCGGACACTGACATGTGTGGTGTCAAAGCGGCATGGTAATATGAGGTGCCTAGCAGATATGCGCCTCATACAAAGAAGTGTGGCGGACACAGGGCAAAAGAAGCAGAGGGCAGGATTTTATCTTTCTCCTGTGAAACGAGGCAAGGAGGCCTGCCACCTCTATGTTGGAAGATTAGAGTAGTTCTCTTCCAGGATAAGACAGCGAGAGGAGAGGGGAGAGTGGGGGAACCATTGTCGTTGCTCTAATCAGCTTATTAGTGACACTGACACGTAGCAGATAACATGCTCACATCTGCTTTGTTTTACTGGAATATAAGCTGAAAAGAAGACAAGAGAGTACCTGACAAATCTTGATATTCACTTTGCTCTGCCTTAATGTGTGGGCAAACTCCATCTCCTGAACATAATATGACATTGACAGAAAAACAGTTAAATAAACGTCGAATAAAAATGTCAGATATTAGAATAAGAATGATTCACTAGGACGATGTAAGCAGCTGCTAACCTCCAAATGAGAGGGAGATAGAACTCCTTCCAGCTTTTGCAGGTCCCTTTGATGCATAGTCTCATGATCTTCACGGAAGGTATTGAAGAAACTACGGGCTGTAGAACCCAAAATTATGAGATCGACCACTATCAGCGACACTTAGAGGAGTCTTTAAATGATAAGCAAATTACAGGTCTGGTGACAAGAAAGAGAAGTTGGCATCTCACCTTCCTGAAGATGGCCCTTTGCAACAAGATCCATGAAACAATGTATAAATACTGGATAAAGCACTCGGAGCAATTCATGCTGTTGAGAACAACACCCAAAAAACAATTAACAAGAAAACGAGCTTGTACTAATTCTCCGCATACCTTTTCTTCTCTATTTTTATTTTTTTGGTTTGGTGGGCTTGGAGGAGAAAGAAAGGAAGAATAACTCTTATAAACCAACAATGAAAAATTAGATTGATATTCATAGTAAGTGAAGATGAAATTAAGGGAATAGGTAACCTTAGCTCAATACTCCAATTCAACGATTAAATATTATCGAACGTTTAACTCATGGCAAAGTCTTTTGAGTAACCAGCATAACNCTCTCTGCACCAAGAAAAATAAAAATAGAGAAGAAGCATGAAATCAATGGAAAGGTCACGAGCACATGATTCAGATCAATATTATAAGTGTTTCAGAGAAATAAAATAAGATACATATATCACCTTATATAAATCAAGTGAGTTATAAGCCCATGATCTTAACTTGCTGTATCCGTCATGATATTGCACAGGGAGGCTGTCTAACCTGGCAAAGACTCAAAATGTAAACATACACATACAACAATCAATTCAAATGCATATGGAGACGAATGGTTGGAACAAAGACATCAACAATCCAATTTATATTTACCAATAGTGATTACCATCATTGGCTATCATATATAACCAATAATTATCTTGTAAAATACAAGCAAGATATAACACCTTGTTACTGCATAAGATTTCTCAAGATTTGTTATAATCTTCTACCTCAAAGCTAGTAAGAATAAGTGTGTAGGTAAGGGCTCCGTATAAAAGCATTCATCTTCCAGGAAGGGGATGGCAAGATATGTGCACGCCTAGTGAAGCCTGATCATACTAACAATATTCATCTCCTCTCTCTCTCTCTCTCTCTCTCTCTCTCTCTCTAGAAGGGGGGAGGGGGAAGAAGACTAAATCATATTTTGGAACAGATTTCCTGCTTGCCAAACTTGGTTAGGCCATGATGGAGTTTCCAACCTCCCTATGGAAAAAAATTCCTTAAGCTAGCTTGCTTCATATCCTTCGACAATATCGAACACTATTTGTAGTTGTGTAACAAGGTAAGGATTATTGTTTTCATATAAATAAATTACAATGTGTTGGGTATTCTAAGGTGATAAGAAAAGAAAATAAAAGAAGGGAAAGGAAAAGAAGAGAAGAGAAAGGAAAAGAAAGTTATTCACATTTCTGTTGTTTGGTTTAATAGTGGGGATTTGAAAGGAAATCAATTATTTTCCTGTGTTTGGATAGCTCATAAGAAAGGAAATTAAAGGAAACAAGTCTTTTATAACTTAGTGGTTTCCTTTCAATCCAAATCCCACCGATGCGGTGGGAAAGCGGAAATGAAGTTTCATGAAAATTCTTTCATGCCAATTCCTTTCTTATCTCTTTATGTTATCCAACCAAACATTGGAAATGTATTGACTTCCTATTAATCCAAACAAGCTCTTAATGAACTTCGAGTCACTTTAACCTACCATTTCCCATCTCTATACCATATTGCGTCAATAACACATCTCTACTACTTATTAAACCAATGGCGTCAACATATTGAACTACCGTAATAGCCTTGTCCGGTAGATGATTAGAGCCTTTTTGTTCAGTTTAGTTTTCACTCCCATCTTACATAAAACTTCTATCACTGTCTCCCGTATCCACCCAGACACACTATCTCTCTTTAATTGTGATTAATCTTCTATCTCTTTACTGTGTAAGTTTATTCTTTAGTTGGTTTTTGTAATAATCTTTTTATTTTTTTGTAACGATTTAGCAAATGCCCCAAATTCATAAACTTGCAAGTAGGTACCCAATTCAAGCAATTGCTTTTTACATGAATTGATAGTTTCACTGATGTTTGTCTTTTTCATATTTTTCTTCTAGACATACTATCTTTGATATTAAATGGTTGATGCATATGCTTTCATTCATCAAGTTTTTTTCTTTTTTCTTTTTTTTTTTTTTTTCTTTTTTGGTGAATGAATAAATGAGCAAGTTTTTATGCACCACGAAAAGAAGACATGTTCTCAATACATGGCTTTGATTATGCAGATAACAAATTTAAAGAAGAAGACTGCATAAATTTAGTCTATTGGCCAACTTGATCAAGTACTCTTTCCCTATGACATAGCCTGTACAGAACGAACCGACCCTAATTCGAACCATCAAACTTAAAGTGTCTTAAATCCGGAAAAAAACGTCAAAATTCACATGTATTGCAATCTCGAAACTCTAAATTAAAGAGCTTTAAACACTATCTCCTAATACCCTAGAAACTTCGCAATCAAAAGGAACTAAAAACAAACTACCCACCAAAAATTCATCATCAAATTGCACAAATTCACACTCACTTTGTGACTACAAACAATCTCGACTCGAAATCAAATCAAAATTAGAATAGAAAGAGAGAATACTCGGTGGAGAAGGAGAGGATGAGCTTGGCAACATCGGGATCAGTGTGGGAATTTGAAGATGAATTCTTGGATTGTTGTTGTTGTTGTTGAACTTGCTGCTGCTCTTCTTGAAAAGCGAGCTCGGTTTGCTTGAACCCTTTCTTCTTCAGATATGCCATCACTGCTTTCTCTATCTCATCTTCCTCCATTTTTTTTTTCTCTCTCACGAAATTGACGAAGAATTAAGGTTTTTTCAGTTGCTTCAACTTCGAATTGAATTGAGTTTGCTGCAACTGTTGAATTTGATGAATGGTTCAGAGAAATCTCAGAAAGTGTACATTGAGACTTGACTGTGAGAGAGAGCGAGGGAGAAAGAGTGGGTGAGTAAATAAGAGAGGGTTTTTGGGCTTGGACTCGCTTTTATTTTTAAAATGCTATTGGGCCTTTTTGCAGTGTTTACATCGACCCTTTTTGAAGTTGAGAAGGGGGTACGATAGGATTAGAACTTAGAAGTCCCTCGTCTCGAGGCAAACTACTAAAATGTTATTTTTAAGAATATTATTAAAAAAAAAATAAAAATTCATGTCTCGATTCATCCAAATTATTGGCGGATGGGCACGAAGATCAAGTTTAGTATGCAGCACAGTTGCCTTCTCTTAGATATGTGTAACAATTCACGTGTACTCGTGTGGCAAGTAGTCTGGAATTTTCTAACATCAATAATAATGGATCTTTCAATGAATGAGGAACTCCCCCTTGACCCTCTCATTGCTTGGATAATGTTCACGTTGTCAATTTCCAACTTGATATTGGAGTAGCTTGAGTTCAATCGCTTTACAAACCCAATTCTTGGAGGTTGCCATGAGAAAACCTAATAATAAATCCAGCTGTTGCTTTACTATTGACGAGGAGTCGTCGAAGTCAACCTACGATTTTTGTGTTCCGCTATCTTCTTAATATAGCGACCGTTTGCATAAATAAATAACTTTTGTTTTTTTTTTTTTTTGGGGGGGGGGGGGGGGGGGTTGCATAGCTATCTACTCCCTCCGTCCCTCTATAACTTCAGCAATTTCTATTTTGGGTCGTCCCTCTATAACTTCAACAATTCTATTTTTAGACATACTACCAACAAATTGACCCTATTGCCCCCAAATATAAAATAACCAAACTCATTCCACTTGCAATTTAGAGACAATTTCGACTTTTTAACCCTTACCTTATTATGTATGAAAAAGCAATTGTTGAGAATATAGGGGGACAAAGGGAGTATCTTTTAAGGTTAATTTGGTGCTACAACGCTACTCATACATGAAATATGGTAAGATTCTTGATTTCTCAACTTTTCTCTTGTGAACATGCATTTTCATTTCCAAAATACCTGTTGATGTTCTTTAAGTATGCTTCTTATATTTCTCACTATTGTTATGGAGCTTCAAGAAATCACATGGCATTGCTTCTTTTTTTGCTTCAAGAATTCTCATGGAACTGGAGTTTGATTTAATGCCGACTCAGCCACAAATTATAAGTAGGTCATCAATTCCCAAAATCAAAACTAAAAAAAAAAACCCTAATTCATTAAGCTTGTAATTAACAAAATCCTAACTTACCAATTTTGTAAGAACTTACCTTACCATGTTTGAGGGCCCAAAATATGCAATTTCTTGCCTAATTTAACAATGTATTCCCAACCGAAAAAATGAGAAGGAAATGAAGGAGATGACATTAGGTGAGGGCAAGTTACATGGGTTAAGCCCTCGATAATCTGACGTTCCAGGTTCTGTCCATTGTGAATCTCTAGGGAGTGTCAGCTGCGAATATCTGTGCAATCCAAGCCTTGTAGCTGATTATTATATAAAAAAAACGAGGACAGGCAAGGTGCAGGATTTGTTGTAGGAGCTTATATTGTACAGTATATGGATTTCGCTCACTCCAGCAATTTACGTTTAGGTACATCCTTTTCATTTAGCATCTAAATGGTCAATGAGCAATCTCTACTTTTTATTATTGTGTTGATGGTAAACGGATAACTAATTTGATTTTCAAGTTAGTTGGCAAATTATGCATGCCTATATTGGATGGTGAACGTGTCTTTTCTTTGTCGTATGGTTTTATTTGTTTTTATTTATTTACTGTTGTCAAATGACACTTTATGTAACACACTACCTGTCGTTGATATTTTCCAAAAATAGCACTTGTTGGGCATGTGCTGACTTATTTCCCTTTCAAAACTGATTTTGTAAGAACTCTAAAGAATCTTTTTGGGTTGCTGTCCATAGGATTCTGGAGCTTTGTTTATCCTGAATTTGCCATTTTCTAAAGCAAAATCAAGATCAAGTGGGAGCAATCAACACTCTACAGACAGTGATCTTTTCACGCATCAAAGCCCAGGTTTTCTTTATTGCATCCTTCCACCAGTCTACGGCATATTGAACATTTTGCTGCATATCTTATTTCATATTTCTGCTGTTAATTATTCCTAATACTGTTGCTCATAAGTTTTCCAAAATGCAAGACTGAATGTCTTACTATAAATTTCCTCAACGGAACAAGTTGACCTTTCCTTGGCATTGGAATTTGAGAAAATAAGCAGATAATTGACTGTGTCTATTGTTCGAATTAGAATAGATGACTTAGGGCTCGTTTGGACAGGTTTCTAAATAAAAGCACTTATCCATTGCATTTTACTCTTCCACCACCCTCTCCTCCTCCACCACCTCCTCCATTTTAACTTCTAAGAAGTTGAAATGAGGCTAGAAAGTAGAAGCTCCAAATTGTATCTTCTACTTCTAGCCCCTTTTCAACTTATTAGAAGTCAAAATGGAGGAGGAGGTGGTAGAAGAGTAAAATGCAAATGGACAAGTGCTTATTTTCAGAACCTTGGCCAAACGGGCTCTTAACTCACTAAATAAAAGTGTGGCGATTTTACTACGTTCTCTTTTATGCAAAAAATACAAAACAAATACTTAAACACCTCTCTCATTCAGCCTCGTGGTGTGTGATAAGCTATCTAGTGATGGGATTTGTACCATCTAGTTGAGGAGTTGTGCTCAACTAAGGAAAAACGGGCTTTTCAGGGGTGTGAGAGAATGAGAGAGACAGAAAGTAGTTCCCAATTAGTGATCTAATCAATAGGAAAGCGTTTTATTGACCTCCTGAGTAGACAACCCTTAAGCATATATCGTTATCTCTCTCTTGAAATTCATGGATACCTTTTGCGTAGAGTCTAGAGAGGGAAAAATGGGGAGACTTTGGGATAGAAGGGAGTATTAACTATTTTGTATTTTAAATAGATGCTTCAAGAACAGAGAAAATACATATGTTTCCACTACTTCATTTTAGCTAGCCTCTTGGAGATGATATGAAACATTATAAGTTTAGTAACTTCAAGCTCAGGCAACTGGTAATGATCACTAGTAATTAGCAGTAGTCACAATAGGGCGAAAACCATGTTGAAGAGAAGCTTCCCAGACTTTATCAACGTCCAAGAGGCTGTCACCACACTCATTCTTGTTCCATCCTTCTAAGGCATGCACTATCCCAGCTACACGCCATGCGCTCATTACTCTTCTTGGCAACCAATTCTGTTAATTAATTATGCAGTTAGAATATACACTAGTACAATAATTACCAAAAAAAAAAAAAAAAAATTTGAACTGGAAGGGGGGGCGATAGGGCTAATTAGCTCGTGTCGTGTTGATTCACATTCGTGTCTTAGTTCTTGCCGATTTAGGATCTGTCTTAAATACATAAAAATTATATCAAGTGTGAGATAATTGCTTAAATAAATAATTTAAAAAGTTCAATTTGTATCAGATTTGGGATATGTGTGTTAATGTGGTGTCGTTTTTGTGTTTCTCAGTTGTGTCATGTTTGCGATTGTGTTGTTGTGTCGTCTAAAATTGACTGCCCTAGAGGAGGGATAACATGACGAACAAACCTCGCAAGAGTGCAAGTTTTCGAAAGACTTGGGAGCCACCAGTGCTGGAGTATTGAGATAGAAACAGTCTTTCCTCTTTTGCTTTGGAGGGAACTGAGAGAAGGGAATGAATACAGTTCCTTTTGATGCCATAAGCTGCTCAATTTCAGTCAAATCTTCACCAACTAACCATATCTGTACCAACAAAATTAAAGAGTTAAACAATTGAATCACACTGATGTCAGTTTACCTAAAGCTAGTAAAGTCTCTGTAGGGGTTACATTTGAGATCAGGGATCAAAACCTGTGCCTGTTTTGAACCAAAAAATATGTTTCATCACTTCTAGAATGACAATTGAAAAAAAAAACACAGGGCCAAAGTTACCTTTTGATTGCAGTTCTTTGCCGTTACTAGGGCCAGATTGTTCCCCTCTTCTGCTGTTAGAACTTTCTTTAGCCTCTCATAATCATCCTTCCTCATTGTGGCAACCTGAATATGATATCAAATAGTTTATCTTAACACCACCATTCACTCCACATATGTCAGTATAGTAATCCAACAATCTTGTTTCCACCTTAAAAGGCCTTTTTTTCTTTTCCTTTGCTAAACCACCTTAAAAATACTTGGTATAAGTTACCTGGATACCCTTGTGACATAATGCTGAGACAATGGCATAAGCAACCTTGCAAAGGCTGCCTCTAAATAGAACTTGGGAAGTTCCCTTAGGAATGCTGTTGATCACCACCGCAACTGCTAAGCTGCTACCATCTACCACTTTCACTTTGAGCTTCGGGTGCCTTTCCAAGTAAATTTCGCCATTTCTGTTCAATTGCTCACCCTGGAAAATACAGAAGTTACTAAATTGATGATGAAAATTATTTATATAATTATAGTAAAACAAAAAGGGAAGCGAAAAGTATGATTTTTTGATCTAATACCTGATTCAAAAGTCCAAGGCTCACTACTTTGACACCTTTGTCCTGGGCTTCTAGTATGGCTTCTTCAATCAATCGATTAATACCCTCTTGTTTCCATTGCAAACGATACTACAATTACAATGAAGAATAAATTTGCCTTGTTAGTCCTTTAATTAGAGCCTCAAATTGCATGAAATCAATGATGTCATGGGGTTTCAGGAACATACCTGATTGCTGTAACGTGGTATAACCCATGACTGTAACTTGAGTTTCTGAAAGGTATTTCTTTCGACGATGAAGGATCGACCAGAGATCCAAGCCACAATCATGGACCACAACGTAACAGGCCACATGAGCCATAGGTACCATTTCGAGGTCAAGGGTTTTGAGGCAATAGATGCAAACCCAATTCTGAGATGATAGACAGACTGCGTTGTTGTCAAGTGGGTTATATGAACAACATCTGGAACATCTTCGGGCCTCTTGAGACATGTTTCGTGTAGAGTGTCTGTGGATTTGTCCACTGTTCCATAAATGTAGTCGTAAAAGGGCATGAACAACGAATAGTTCGTCCTGAACTGAGTGTGATGCAGAGAGTGAAAACTGTCACCAGAGAAACAGAACAATCATGACAGATACAGGTAGGGGATTGTATACCTAATTAGCAAAGGCTTGCATAGACTTGGTGCATGCATAAACCAGGTAAAGTTATCCCTAAAGAAAAATCATCATCATTTTGAAGGAAGCACTGTAATTCCTAAAGTAAAGTTGCTCTTGTCGTTGAAAGTTGCCTATTTTCTTGAGAAAATCAGAAATTTATGTGAACGTTCAAAGATCCTAATGGTCAACTAGAACAGCTTACTTGGAACTAAAGGTGTAACAATCAAGCAACGTCAAAACCGAGAGCAATACTTACGAAGGAGTGTACATGAGATACTTGAGGGGAGGAAATATCGTAAATGCCCATGTTGGTACAACCTCGAAGTTGCAGTGGCCCATGTTGTTCATAAAGTCTAAGTAAGTGATGTAGATGGCAGTGCCAACTAGAGAATTGGTTCCAGTAAGTGTAACCGAAAGCAGTGGTATGGCGAAGAGAAGATAGTATCCTATGTGTTCAGCAAATGGATGGGTGACCGCTGCCACAAAAAAAATCGATGCATACACAAATGAGAAGAGATTTTCAATCCAATATAGACAGATAGATAGTACAGATAAGTAATAGTAATAATTGACGTGTTCTAGCGTTACAGTAGCACCATAAAGATTTTATGCATACATGATAACTTCGAACATCCTATATGCTTGACTTACAAGTAATGGGCTCAGTAACAATGGAGGAATGGTGATGAGAGTGGTAGCGAGAGTAGAGGAAGTGATGGTGCAATGCTCGGTGGAACCAATAGTAGAGAAACTCCACTGGCCCGGCATGGAGTAAGAACATAAGAACCAGGCCATCTGCTCTCCACAAAGGTGTCGCCTTTGCAATCTCCCGCAGAACCCAATAGCCAACGTAAAGTAGGATGCAATTAAATAGTATTTGGTCATCCCTGTTACAACAATTCGAGTTTTATCTTACTGACTGAACTGAACTGAAAGTTTTACGGTGGAAATTCACTGAATTGAGGAGAACAGGGTCAAAGTCGTTTTGTATACAATTTTACCCTTGAAAGTAGTAAAGAGAGATTATATATATGTATATACCAGTTTCTTTCGCGGTCGATTTGTTCAAACTCAAGACTGCGGTCGACAATGAGGTTTTTGCCTTTGGCTGTTCGATAGCGGGAGAGACTGATCCAAATCTGGTTGTGAATCATCCTCCATAGCATAAGAGGGAAGATGAAAGGGTAGACCAGATCTCTGTCTTCCCCATTCGCTATAAATGAATATATGCTGTGAACTATCCATGGTGCCACTGTTATATACTTCAAAACAATAAAAATAAACCCACCACAGAGTCAATCAACAACTTCTATAGGTTATCAATCATCTAAACACTAAACAGTGCAATTATGCAAAAGTGAACATTTAAATAAGGATTTTTTGTGGGAAATCACTTTATATATAGAAGTTTTTGTGAACTCTCCTCTTATAAAATGCTTATGATGGAGAACCACCTTATAAAAAACTTTTGTCTTGAGAGTCCCACCTTCCTTAAGATTCCGGTCAAAAAAATTGTATTTATCCCCGTTTTACCCTCAGTACAAGTCACATATCCTTTAATTGTGCTTAAAGGGGGAGTATGAGGATGATTATGACTATGGGGAAGGTGATAATGATGATGAATATGACGAAGATTGTGGTTGTGGGGCAAAAGGAGAGGGGGAATCAAGTAAAGGCCAAGGGTAAATTGGAAAAAAACACAATTTTTTTTTGATCGAAATCTTGGGTAAGGTGGGACTTTCATGACATAAGTTTTTTAAAAGGTGGTTCCCCACCATAAACTTTTTATAAGAGGGGAGTTCACAAAAACACCTATATATAAGGTGGTTCCTCACAAAAAATCCTTTAAATAAATAGAAAATCTAACTAATTAACTAAAGGAAAAAATATTTTAGTTAACACTAATTTTTTATTAATGCGCAAAAATAACACAAACTTTAGCATGTTACAAAAATATCCCTACCATTTAAAGGCAAATCAATACACCTGATGGTGTGATTTTTCCACTAGCAAGTTTTATTGAGGATTGAGTGCTAGACCTATACCAAATTATTTGACTGTTAATCATCTTCGTCCATCTAATCAGTTTTCTATCTCTCTCAAAAACTTTTCTTTTTTTTTTTTTTTTTGTTCCTTTATAGTGAATTATTGCCCATTTCTTCTTGTCTTTTATTTTAAATGTTCAATTTTGATTTTGCCCTTGAAAAAATATTTCCGCCAGAGTATGATGATGACTTATTTTTGCAATATACTATCAAAGTTAGTTTTATTTTTCGCATACCAGTAAAAATTGGTGTTGTTTAAAACATATTTATTTTAACTAAATTTAAGTACTGAGAAGAGTTCGAATGCTATACCGCTCACATTTCTCCACCAAAAAGATGATTTAGTATATATGTTTACAATGAATTTATTTCAAGTGGAATTTTTTTTTCGGAAAAAGAAAATTTCCAATATTGTGTATTAGTATTAAGTTGGTGCTAACAAAGAGTAGATTCATGATTTATGAAACACATTCAAAGTTTTATATGCATGCATTTGTAGAAATCAGTACGTACTTTTTACATTACATTTACACTGATGCCTTCTATTTATGTTAATTAAACAAGTAATACAACTTAATCTCATGCATATTAATTACGTTCATGCAAAAACACACTAGATTAAGTAACTAATTACTTACAATAATTATGTTAATTAAAACAAAGAAATTAGAGATCAGATTTAGAACCTTAAAGTTGCCAAGAGGCTCCCATGGCCAATGTGTAAGAACACCAGGAGTGGTCGCCATCTCTTTCTCTCTCTAACTCAAATTCTCTCTCTCACACTTTGGCAGTGGAAAATTAAGAATTCCTTGACATTAATTTATAGGCCCCTCATTAATAATAATGTTATTGAAAATCATTAATAATGTTATTGAAAATCAAAACATAGGACATTTGTTTTTCAACATTAGTAGTATTATGAAGCTAGTACTTTCATTACTGTTCCAACTCAGAATTCCACGTGGCGAGTCCTCATTGGCAAAAAAATTGTAGCCTTCACATGTTCTAGTCTTCCTAGTAATAAGTACCAAGTCTAACAACCACCAGAATAAGGGAAGAAAATATGTGCAAATATGGTGTGGGTTTTTATTAGATGCAATTCTTTCCATTAATTATACTATTCCTATACTAGGAAATACTACTACCCATATAATGTGTACAACCCATCTCCAATTTAATGGCTTTCAACAACCACCAAACAACCATTTGCAAACAGTACATTGGCTCATCTAGAATTACTCCCCTAGTTCCACTAAAATCTTACGTTTTGACTTTACACGGTCTTAAAGACAGCACTTTGACCATGAATAATTATACTTATATAAACTCGAAAACTCTCCTTGTTCTCGGAACGGCTTTTCTCTTAGGCTAGAGCTCCTATACCAGTACCAACACGGGATCTAGGTCTTCTAACATCCAAGTCCCCTTAACATCTTGGTCGATGCCCTACCGGAATGGTGGGCAGGTCACTCAAGTTCAAGCCTAGGTCTACTATTTCTAGGCTTGGGGGGGATTTATAGTTAACCGATTTATTTAGTTTGGAAAGGATTCTCCATATCATTTCCTAGGATGACGGGGCAAGGGTTGGGTTTGGCGTTGTAAAAATTTGATATTTTGAAAATACTATTTGCGATAAATCCAAAAATATTAATTTTAATTTGTAAATCATTATATTTTTTCACATATTAATGGTTACATTTTGAAAACTTTGACTTTTTAAAATCAAAACGTAAAGATTTTAGTGTAACGGATGGAGTACTAATACAAAATGACTATCACTTGGGAACACAATTGTGTCACCTAACCTGGACACAATTGTGACTTGAGTTTACTATGTGGTTTTATCTTCTTAGAATATTAAAGACTGTACCCAAGAGGTGGTGTCCCACTGGTAAACAAGCTTTGGCTTATACACCAGGTCACGGGTTCAAGCCTCGTGGGGAGCACCTACACGAATTTATTCGTGGAATACCCGAGGCCGTGCGTTAGGAGGTGGCCTTTAGCCACGCCCAAGGAGGAAAGAAGTTCCTCTTTGCAGACACCCAAAAAAAAGACTATAGTTAGGATTAATATCTTGTAAGTAATTAGTACCAAGTACGGCTGACATCCCTGCATGTATAATGAATCGAACCATGAACAATAATAAGGATGGAACTCGAGGTAGAAGCTCTAGTCACTAGGCAAATTCTTAATCCTTGAATGCTTAAACGTGTATGTTATGTCATTATTTTGATTTTTCGGAAATTTTTTAGGGTACCCCTATACTTTGATGAAATGTCTGTGGTATCCAAAATTTTGGAAATGTGCCTAGGGTACCCCTGAACTTTCAACAAAGTGATCAGCGTATCCACTAAGCCACAAAATGACTATAGTGCCCTTGCAATACATTTTTTTTGTGTAATAACTATGTTTGACTTTTAATTTCTCTCTCTATTTTATAATATTAATTAATAAAAAATAAAAAAAAACAAAAACATTAAATAATCACATAAATTAAATTAAATTTTAAAATTAAAAATATTTTTTAAAAACAATAAAATTTTAATTTTTGAATAAAGAAAAATTAAAAATAATAGTTAAAAAATTTAAATTTTTTGTTTTAATTAAAATATATACAATAAG
>BSSO01001554.1:0-22967 GCA_030267885.1 Mesembryanthemum crystallinum
TTGCCATATTAATACTACAATAATGTTGAGCTACATATATCAAGTGAGAATACAAGTAACCCTCACTTTTTGATGATCCATAAAACTTAATATCATAAAAAAATAAAATGAAAAACTTTAAACATACGAATTTGATTCTTGAATCTACACCCGCACCTAATCTTGATCCTCGAGTCTGAAAAACAAAGGAGAGAGAGAGATTACCTATGGGGCTAATGACCAAGATCATCATGAGCACCAGAGAAACGAGCTTAACACTCTTCATCATTTTTGCTCTCTATACACAAACTCTCTTACGATTTCTATTGATAATTGATGGATGTATAACCCTCCCAAAGGGCAGTATTTATAGTGTTATCAAAGTAACTTGAATGATACCTTTTCCTCTTTTTCTGTTTCATCAAAGGCGTTACCTTGGACCAAATTAGTACTATGAGAAACACTAGTATCAGCATATTTTATTGAAAAAGAGATCAGTATTCCTTCTGTCCCGCAAAGTTTCTAAAAATTTTTGTTTTTGAATGTCCCACGACTTTGCAACTCTATAATTAAATTCATATTTGAAATGTCAAAACTACCAAAAATATTCAAAGCTAAATAGTAAATGAGGACTCAATAAGTCTAAAGCATCAATTACTCCCTAATTGAATCATAAAAAGTTCTATATATGAATGTCACCTTATTTTTCACCATTTTCAAGTAGTTGCAAATTTTGTGGGACGAAGGGAGTATTTTTTTTCCTCCTATTGGTATTACACATTTACTGTATCTTGGGTTAACCTCAATCTAAGGGTATGAATCTTTCAATATAAGTGTCCTTTAATTACGATATAACTCTCTCCAATCCTATATAAGTATCTTTAATTTCAATACTATTAATACTCACCTTTCCTTTTATACAATCATTTTCATACTTATGTATAGTAATAAATGGAAAACAAAGTTTTACCATAATTTAGCCAATTTTCAAGGCCTAATCAAATATACAAGTCCTTATTAATTCCAATGAATACTACTCCCTCCGTTTACATTTGACCTTTTCAGTTGGACTTTTTATGGTCTTCAAAACTAGTCTTTAATCATTGATAGTCTATAAAGTACAATAGCTAAAATTATATGAGTGATTTCATTTGAAACTACTTTTGAAGAGGAATCCAACAAATATTTTTGTACATGTTTATTCATCATAATTTTCGAATAGTTGAACTTTGACTCCTAAATTTTCGTTTGGAAAAGTCAAATGTGGAGAGAGGGAGTAATTAACAATAGCGAGGCTGGTTTACATTGTTCCCTAATACTTATGTACTCCGTAGAACGATACATTTTCCTCTTTGTTCCGTAGAATGACACCTTTTCCTCTGTTCCGTAGAGTGACACATTTTCCTCTTTGTTCCGTAGAATAATACATTTTCCTCTTTGTTCCGTAGAATGATACCTTTTCCTCTTTGTTCCGGAGGGAGTATCATTTAATTTTTCTTCTTTGTTCCGTAGAATGATACCTTTTCCTCTTTGTTTCGGAGGGAGTATCGTTTAATTTTTCTTCTTTGTTCCGTAGAATGATACCTTTTCCTCTTTATTCTGTAGAATGTTACCTTTTCCTCTTTGTTCCGTAGAATGTTACCTTTTCCTCTTTGTTTCGGAGGGAGTATCATTTATTTTTTCTTCTTTGTTCCGTAGAATGATACCTTTTCCTCTTTCTCTGTTTGAACTGCTTTCCCAAAGCCGTTATCCTTGGACTTTTTTTTTTTTTTTTTTTTTTTTTTTTNTTTTTTTTGGTGGTATCCTTGGACCAAAATTAGTACTCCCTTCATATCGTGAAAATGTTAACAAAATTAGTTTGCACAAAGCCAATGAGAGTTGAAAAATGAGTCTTATAGTACATTTCACCCCTACTTTATTGGGGTGGGTAAGTGTTTGTGGCTTTTAAGAGGGTAGTATAGCGGGGGTAAATAAGTAATTGCAATGTTAACCTTTACATGAGACAATCCAAAAATAATTTTGTTAATGTTTTCACGAGATGGAGGGAGTACTAGTATGACGTACGAGATACACGAGAATCAACCTTTTTCTTTTTATTTCTATGGTAGTTATAGATTCAATGTATCTAATAAAGGAGAAATATGTTGCTCTTTAAAATGAACAAAAAATCAATACAATCAACAGAAATCAACAATCAACAATAAATATCAGCAAAATAACATGAATAGAATATAGCCTAATTGCTCAGTTTGCTTATGTACCATTTTGGTTTACTACTAACTTCACTTTCGAATACACCTTGTTCTTATCAACACTAGCGTCGTCAAAGTATTTAAACTACTTCTAAAATTAAGAGTACTTTTGAATGACAATAATCAAAAGACAATTTCTTTAAAAATTGGACATCTAAAAGATGGTTTTAATTAAGGAAAATTGATTTGTAATAATCTCAACTATCACTGAGTTGCAAATAATAATCTGAACTGCGATATTTACACAGAATGGCTTTATCTTTAAAATAATAATCAAAAAGCAAGTGTTCTTCCAGTTCATTAAGATAATTCCATACGAGCTGCAAGTTAAAAAGTTGAACATAGGCTCAACAATGTACATGAGGCATTCCCTCGTAAAACTATCTCAGAACAAATTGGCTTGTGTCATTCATTTCCTCAACATGGTAATGGTGCAAAGTGAAATTCTTAATCATCATATTGATAAACTTTGATGCTCGATAAGTAAAAATACATATTACACAAGTGATACAACACAACCCAGGAGAGTTGAACCCTCAATCTTATTTGCGAAAATAGATGAGTCAATCATTACCAAAATATAGTGGCTAACCTTACAGATGATGAACAATATGACATAGTACCAAGGAATAAATCTGTCAACGAGGAAAGCTCATCTCATACATTGTATCCTTTTGCAAGCTATCTAAACCTGAGCTGCTTGCTGTATGAATCTGATCATGAGACGGAACAGGATAGAGATCTCCTTGTCGCGGATCACTTAATAAGTTTGTGCTCTCATCTTGTTGGTATTCCCATGGATGGATGGTGATTTGCTTCCTCAATCTTTCCAACTCAGTTGCGACATCTTTCATTGTGGGTCGATCATCTCCCTTCCCACTCAAGCATTGTCCAACAAGCTCAGCTACAATGGTGAGTTGCTCTACAGGTGCTTCTTTGAGCAATTGAGGGTCAATTATCTCGTAAAAACGACCTTCCCTAATGGACATGACAAAACTCGCAGCTAGACTTTTATCTGTCATTTTTGCCTTCTCTGGTGAGAAGGGTTTTTGTCTTGTTAGGAGCTCGGCAAGCACTACTCCAAAACTGAACACATCACTTTTTTCTGTTAGCTGACTCGTAAGGAAGTACTCTGGATCAAGATATCCCAACGTGCCTTGGACTATAGTATTTATCTGTGTATAGTCCAAGGGAACTAACCTTGAAGCTCCAAAATCAGATATCTTAGCAGCATAGTTATCGTCGATCAAAATGTTTGTTGACTTAATGTCTCTATGAATGACTGGTGTGGAAGAAGCAGAATGCAGATATGCAAGTGCCTCGGCTGCTTCAACCGCAATCCTTAGGCAATTGCTCCAAGATAGCCAAGACAATCCACTTTCGTTATGTATGTGTTCAAATAGAGTACCATTTGAGACGAACTCATACACTAGTAAGGGAACCTCTGTTTCTAAGCAACAACCCAAAAGTTTCACCACGTTTCGATGGTTAATTCCACTAAGAATTACCACTTCGTTGATAAATTGCTCGATCTGACTTTGATCCACTGTTTTCGACTTCTTAATGGCAACTGTACGATTATTTGGTAGAAGCCCTTTATAAACAGTACCATATCCTCCTCTCCCGAGAATGTTAACTTCACTAAAGTTTTTAGTCGCCATCTTCAACTCCTCGATAGTGTATATATGTGAAGACTCGATTCCACCTTCGTTATTAACAGAAGAGAGCTCTTTTCTCAAAAGCAGACCACCATTTTGTTTGAAGAAATGTTCCTTCAACTTCATTAGCTTCCGTTTCCGAATGAGAATATACGTCCAACTTACACCAATGAGTAATAGCAGGGCGCCAAGGCTAGTTCCTAGATGCAAAGTGTTTAACAGATGACAAAGTGCATGGAAAAAACTACACTGAATGAGAAAATGACTAGAATGGTCAAGCAACCCAAGGGTGGAAAAAAACTACTACCAAATCAATATGGACAGTTTGTTCCATGACAAGTTAAACTAGAAACGTCAAGATAGTTATGAGCTACTGTAATTTTCAAGACAATCACTGCATCGTAGCACAGTTGGTAAGCACCTTGTTAAGTGGTCCAGTGATCCAGATTCCAATCCTTGTGTGGATTCTAGTTAACTTATCATTTATATAATTGATTGTTTACCTCTCCAGTCCCACCAAAAAGTTATAGAAATAAAAAATGAGGGTTTGTCAGGAGTTCATGAGCTAAGCAATTACCTAGGCCTACTTTCAGGCCACGGAGAGAAGGGTTTACAAAGCAGCCTGTCGCATTTCTATAACCATCACCAGCAAACCCAGGCGGACAAGAACATTTGTAACTCCCTCGAGTATTTGTGCATGTCTTTGAACACTGATGGCTGCTTTTTTCTACACATTCATCAATATCTGGCAAGAGAAACATCGGAACCTCATTCAAATTTTGGCCTAATGATCGTGACAGTTAACAGAATTTCACTAACCTTTTAACCAAATGTTATCAGAAAAAGAAGATGAAACAGACCTGTGCATCCAGGACTAAGATAAGGATTGCCCTCATAACCAGGGAGGCAACGGCACAGATATCCACCTGTAGTATTATCAGCATCAATGCAGACGGTGTTATGCTGGCATACATAGGATCCAAGATTTTGCTGGCCTTGACTGCATGTCTCATTACCAATCACCCAATCTAGAACGATAGGGACATTCTCTATCACCCTATTAGCGAAACTTGGTTCAAAATCTGAGAGTCCCTGAAACACGAATTGTTCCTCTTCGCCTATAAATACATTTGCACAGGGGTCAAACTTTGTGACGTTTACGCGGTCATCTGTGAAAACAGATGAGAATCCAATCCACTTCAACCCTTTAGGAATAGGAGTTTGGCAGCAACCATTGGTGGAGCAATACCCTCCTACCACATCTTCTTTCTTTGAACAGTAAGACCCACAGGAATTGCCCTTCTCAATTGCGGTGAAAACGCCTAACAAGCGTGACAGTCAACAACAATAATAACAAGAAGAACCAAGTCTTTCTGTTAGAGGTCAAAATGTACACAACCTTTCACCTCACAGGGTCTATAAGAGAGTTTGTTTCTACTAGATTCATAAAAGAGTAAGTCTTGCATAAACCTAGTATACACTACTCCCTCCGTTTCGCTAAAATCTTGTCATGGTCCATTGGCTTAAAATAGTAAAGTACTTTTATTGAAATGTCATAATTACCCTCACCCATTACTTATTTGACCAACCCTCACCCACCCTCTTTCCAAGGGCACAAGTGGAAGTTCCGCACCAATCAAAAACTCCTTAATCTACGTGCAAATTGCCCATGACAAGATTTTAGCGAAAGGGAGGGAGTATGTAGTATATAGTATATACCAAGATAACTTTAACTCTCTTGAAAGCAGGGGTGACTTTTAGGGGATGGGTGACTTTTCTTAAAACAAGGGTTGACTTGCTTTCACAAAACAGAGGTAACTTATCTTCGAAAGAGGGGTTTCCTAGTGTGAATAATACACCAGGTCCATGCAAATTTCTTCCTTTATAGAAATGATTATAATGCAAAAAAATAGTCATGGTAGTGGCCGTAGTGGTGGAGGGAAAAATCACATAGTAATTAATTTTTTGGTTTTACACATAGTAATTAATTTAATACACCTAACATTTCAATTGCCAACAACAATGAACTGCACCAGGTCACGAAAAATATTTCAATACTAGAATGATTGTGTATTTTGATTTGTTAAGATAAACGTAACAAAATTTGCAAAGAGTAAATAATTTGTATAAGAAGTTTTGAAACATTCATTCTAGCTCGAAATTATCAATTAGTTAAAAGTTGCATCAGGGAAACTGCAAAAAAGTCTAAAAATGATAGTGACTCTAAGACAAAGAAGAGTATATAACATACCAAACACGTCACAGCCAATGACGACAAACTTGTTTGCAGTAGCAGAGAAGGTGTAGGGGGAATCAACATGGGTAATACCGAGGATCATTGTCACTCGCGATTGGTTTGAGACCAACTGCCCTTCTGGGTTGAAGCACTGAAATGAAATGTTATTTCTGATTCGGACTTGTGAAGCTGATAGTGATATGCTTAGCACCTCAAAGTTGGTTAAGGGAGTTTGTATGAAAGTCTTGGGTGGATCAGCTGAAGTATCACAATTTAGAGCGTAACCAGTGTTCAGGGAGCAAGAAGAGCCAATGCCAAAAGGGTAAGGAACGGTCAGATTTCCGCATTGGCTTGGGCAGCCAGGCTTGCTAAACGAAAAATTGGTGGCTGTTGCCAACAGCAGCTGCAGCGGCAGCAGCAGCAGCGCTGTGAAATGGAAGGGCAAGATTGAAGGAGACATGGTTACTTTTTGCTGCCGTTGAATACAATTTTGATCACTTTAAAGTCAAATTGTCACTCCCCTATTAAAAAAAGTAATCAAATGCCTAAGAGAAAAAAAAAATGATTAGTGATCATTCAGTTCATATAATGCCTGCACGTTGTATAGCACAGTACAGTACTATCCTTCCCGGAAAGCATTAAAGAAGTATAAACTTGAGACAGTATTTGATGTTCGGAGAAAGTGAGAGCATTATTTGGGTTGAAAGAGATGTTTCATCTTCTCAGTTAGGGTCTATGTTACTCGGACTCTTCATTTCCACTCAAGTACCCGTGTCAGATCCTTGACACTGCGACATGGGTAGGGACACTTGACACTTCATTTCAAGCCAAAAACTCGCAAATTTTTCCAAAAAAAATGGCAAGTTTGACACCTAGACGCATACCTGTGTCCAACATTTGTAGCCGAGACCGAGTTACATAGATTAGGGTTTATTTAATTCTTCAAGTATATTCTCTTGAGTATTCTTATCTTATAAATAAGTAGCATAAGAACCAATTAGTGTAAAGAGAACATGTCAAACTTGAGTATTAACAATAAATCAGAAATTCAGTTCTATCCCATACCTGGATCCACGCCACGACAGGCAGGTCACTCCGTTCTGCATTAACAATAATCAGAAAAAACTATGAATCAATTCACCCAATGACTACATCTTCCTGTCAAAAATGAATTTGAGAAGTACAGATTATACAGATTGATTATGTTACAGTTTCATGGTTAGGTAACATCTCTAAGGAGTATTTTCACATTAACTAAACAAATTTGGGTTATTGTCACAACTCACATATTAGATAGCTTTGAGAAGCTAATAACACTTTCTACAGTCAGTCAGTCAGTCACCTGCAGCCTCACTAGAGTGTACATGAAACCAATCTTAACTCAAAGGTTTATGCTATTCCATTATATCTGCAGTACAGTTGCAGTCTTTCTCCATGTGTTAAATAAAATCGCACTTTCGTGGCTCATAGTCAACTTGACATGTCACAATTATCCGCAAGTATATTGCGAAAAAGATGGAAATAGTGTACTGGTAGAGGGTTTTAATCCTATCTATACTAATCATGGCCAAATTTGGATTTCGTTTAATCTAGCAAACAAAGAAAACAATATGATGACATGAAGCTCTCCAATGCAGTAAACGATTGTTGCATCAATATGATGACATGGTGACCTTGGTTTGCCTTGCAAATTCTCGGGTTTAAAGCCAAAAGGTACGTAGAGTTAGAAACATTCCAACCATAAGATATCCTCCACAATTAAATATACTTGGTAACAAATTGAAATACTAAACAAAGGCCTCATGGCCTGTGTAACACCAAAACCAACCAAATTCAGAGGTGTTATCATGACACGCTAACGGAACCATGGTATGAAATATCAGCCGACACGCGACGCATAGAGGCCGTCGATACGTGAAAGCTCGGTACATCATGAGGTATCTGACATGACCGATACGGCCCAACATTTGACTTAATGAGATCAACTTAGCATTTGATGTGACCATAGTTTTCCTCAATTATATAATGATCTAAAAATCCAAAATCTTGTTCATAAGGAATAATATGCAAAAAATTTAGCTCCAAAATCCGAAGATTCTACTGGTTAAGGCCTATATCTTGAGATTGCAGAAAGTCTAAAAGGTAAGACAAAGGAAGTATAACATACCTAACAAGTCACAACCAATGGCAGTAAACATGTTTGCAGCAGAGGAGAAGCTGTAGGGGAAACATGTCGAGGATGGTCACCAACGATCATGGTCACATATGATTAGTTGGAGACTGATTGCCCTTGTGGGTTGAAGCGCTGAAACGAGACATTATTTCTGATTCGGACTTGTGAGGCTGATATCCAGAGCAAATCATAGTTGGTAAGGGTGTTGTTTATCAAAATCTTGGGTGGATCAGAGAAAGTGTCACGGTAGAGCGTGCAGCCGTAGCTCAGGGAACAGTCAGGGCCGCTGCCAAACGGGTACGGCACAGTCAGATTTTCGCACTTGATTGGGCAGCCGTTAAGCCTGATGAATCTGTGGGTGCTGCAGCTGCAGACACAGCAGTTAGCAGCAACAGCAGAAGCAGAAGCAACCCTGGGAAATGGAAAGCTAAAACTGAAGGGAACATATTTGGTTAGTTTTTGCTGTTGATCATTATCAATACAATTTGATCACTTTTAAAAGATCAACAGGTTGCAATTTCCTCACAATAACTACCTGATGGATAATTAGATTATTGATTAGCGGTCACCTTTTTTTTTTTTTTTTTTTGGCTATAATCCCTGTATGTATGACCCCAGTAAGACTTCAAATCTTTCCACACTAAGCATTAAAGAAGTAGATATTTGAGAACTATCTGCCGTCTGGAGGAGAAAGGGAATGTGAGTGATGAGGAGTGAGGACCATGTACAGGCTACAGCCGCTTGTTCATCTGTTCAGTTTGTGTATATTTCTGAACTGCAGAAATATATTCTCTCAGAGTACTTTGCAAGAGGTGACTACAATTTCATTTACAGATGGCTTTGGGGCGGTCCGCCCACTGTCTGGCATGACATGACACCGAACATACATGGCATGACCTGGTCTGCTGGTGGCCCACAAGTCCTGGGCTAGCGGTTTCACCATTGGGTTAACCTGCCACGCCCCGACAGGCTGCCTGGCATGGTCCAACTTTGCTGATTGATTTTCAAGGCCAGCATTGCAGGAATCCTGGCCTAGCAACTCGGGTCGGTAGAGCCGTTTCGCTGGCGGGCTGCCCGGCATGGCCCGACTTTGCTGGCTGATTTCCCCGGGCCGGCATTGGGGTTGCTGCCGTCAACTCATTGACTATAAGAAGATTATAAAAGTACAAATGGAGAAATTTCATCATCCAATTCATTCAGCCAATTGCTTGTTAAACTAGACAAAACTGCTAAATACAATAAGTTCCTTGGAATTCCAGCTGTCTGACAAAGATAGATAAATAACTTTACAGAGAAGCTCAAGTTCATGTATCTACTCAAATTAATACGACGAACACAGTAGAAGAAAACTGAAAAGGAACTTTCCTCTCATACTTCACATATGTATCGTCTGCAAAGCCTAAGAAGTCGTACCGCAAAACATATAAGTTTACTTGAATTCGTCGATCTCAAATACCCGGGCCGTCCCATCCATTGAGACGGAGACAAGAAAATCCTTGTTGGCAGAAACACTCAAAGACTGAATGGCATGAGAGTGCCCACTGAAGGTTCTCACTGCATTCTCTTCCCCGGAACGGCTATCCCATATCCGTACTTTCCCATCAACACATCCTGTAGCTATATACTTTCCGAGCCAGGACAGACAGGTCACTCCGTCCTGCATAAGCAATAGTCCGAAATTCAGGGAGTGAAAAAGGAAAGAGATACAACTCCCTGTGTTCCACAATACAGGCCATGCTTACTTTTTCATGGTCTTCAAAGCCAGACTTTGACTTTGAACTTTTATTGTATTCCATATATTACAAAAAATTATTAAAAATAGTTGTAAGTTGTAACCCTATGAGAACACTTTAAAGATGAATTTATTGATAATTTGATACTCCCTCCGTCCCACTAAAATCTTGACAAGTCTAAATGGATCGGAGTTTTAGGAGAGCAAAATTATGCACAAAACTATCCATATTGCCTTTGTTCTTGTTTACTTTAATATTGGGGAAAGAGAATGTGTGGAGTTTGCAAGTGGAAACAAAGTGAAGGCAAGGAGGTCATTTAACAATTTAGTTTACCAATTTAGGAAGTGTCGAAGATTTTAGTGGACGGATCAAAATGGGAAGTGTCAAGAATTTAGGACGGAGGGAGTGTAACTTTTACATTGTGGATCAATAAATGTTCTAAAAAATTGTTGGTCAAACTTGACAAAGTTGGACTACAACCAAGAGTGAAGGGCCTATCTTGTGAATCAAAGGGAGTACCTTTTTCTAAGTATGAGAAAGTATAGATATCAAAGAAAAAGCACTCTAAGAGGGGGAAGAGTACTGTATGCGTGTTATTAGTGAGATATCAAAACCAGAAATGTTACTGAAATTAAATCAAACCTCGTGCTGGAATGTGTTGCGGACAGCTCCATGCTGAAGATCCCACACAATAAGTCTATGATCCAAGCTCCCAGTCGCAGCCCACGGTCCACTGCGACAAAGACAAGTGAGATTTGGGGGGGGGGGGGGATTATGAGCAAACAGTAAGAAAAGTAAAGACATGAAGAAATTATTCTGAGAACCCTATTGCCATACTATACTTGGTGGTAAACCTCGTCAATAAATATTTTCAGCATCTTCCAGCAATAATGAATTTGGAAAGTGTAGTAGACAGATGATGTTATTGTTTCATGCTTAAATTTATGATCCGAAAAAAAAAAAAATCATATAAATAATTGCATCAGTTATTGGGTATGAGCAACTCCCGCCAGTTACTACTAGCAGAAGCTGTTTTTTCCTGGAAGGGTTCTCTTTTGGTGGTAGATTAATTGAATTACATAAGGTATTTTGGATGATGTTTTGGAGGCCAATAAAGTGGGAAATTTATCATACTTGAGACCAATTTACCAATTCTTTGACTTCATCTGCTTCCCCACAGGAGTAGGAAAAGGAATTCAAGTATTAGAAGAATGTAAAGTGATGGCTTGAGAAGTAAATAATGCAGTCACCTCCAGCCTCTTAAGAATATGAGACAAATGACTACGAGCATCAGGGTATAATATTAAACCAAACGTTAGGGCACATTTGACTAAATTGATACCCTAAAGTACCAATTATCCAAATTTCTATTGACCACAAAGAAAAACAAACTAATAAAAATAAGCAGAACCATAAGACGGACAAACCTTGGTGAAAAACCAACACATTCTACTGAATCTGTGTGAGCTGTCAGAGTGCTAACCACCTGCACAAGAACAACTTATAAGCTCCCTAACCTTCAGGAAAGCACAATCAAGGCTGTCAAGCGTGCCTAATGAAGTATTNTCTTGATTCAACTAAATGTACAGAAGCACTGGGGAAGGGGGTCATGGAGGAAAAAGATGCAACTCAGACCTTTCCAGATGAAATATTGACCAAGTGAACATTATGATCCTTGGACCCGGTCAAAACAAGAGTTGAGTCGGGGCTTATCGCCATGCATGTTACTCCATCAGTATGATAACCGTGACCTAAATCGAAAGAAGCAAAGCCATTAGAAAACTCTTCTACTGGAAACATCTGATACTTCATGTTAAAATGCCAAATTCGAACTATCATCTCAAATCTAGAAGCATTGTTTATCATGTAGACACAAAGCTGAATTTTTTTATAGAAAGTTCTGCTTCAAAAACCATATTTACATATGGAAATCGGTAGAGGGCAATCAGAGCATACCTCCTACGACATGGATGTTCTCACCACTTTTTGGGTTCCATATCCTCAATGTTGCATCATCTGAACCCGTGCATATTGTTTTACCTTGAAGAGAATAAATGAACTTAAATATTAAGTTACTGTTTATATTAGAATAGCCAACTCAAGAGAAAAAAAACCTTTACTAGATGAACAAGATTACCATCAGGGGTAAAGTCACCGCAGGTCACAGAACTACCATGACCACTAAACATGTTGAGGTAGATGCCTTTGTCGGCATTCCACATCCATACAGCGCAATCCTCTGAGCCTGCCAAGACCAGATGTCCTCTAGGATGCCACTTGACCCACTGAGTGATCACATAGTTCATTATAAATACCCAAATATATCAAGTATAAACTATCACATATGTCCTGAACTAAAATACCTCTATTCCACCTCCAGGTCCATCAAGTGTATACTTTAGGTTTTCTGAAGATACATCCCAAACATTAACAATTCCATCAAAACTTCCAGATGCAAGTAGCTGACCATCAACACTAAAAGCTAAACTGGTAACAGAATCTTTATGGCCTGAGCAAAGTACAAATTTATCAGTAGAATCACAAGCATACAAAAACCAGAATTAATTAGAATAGTAATACATTAGAGTTTCAAAGTTTAGTACCTTGGAGCTCAAAAGCCCAATCTCCTCGACCAATCCTCCACATAAATCCCTTGTCATCACCACCCCCTGTTGCCACTAATGTTGCATCGGTTGGGCTGCAGGCAACAGTATAAAGCTCATCTACACAAAATGAAAGATGAATACTAAGATGAATGCAAGCAATAACTTGTTGAGCATATTTCAGCACAAAAGAACTCAAAAACAAAAAAAAAACAAAAAAAAAACCTAGACACACAGCACTGTGCACTCCTGGCATCCTATTCGCATGTATTTTAACAATGGACCCCTCAACTATCATTATTATAACAGTTCCAACTTATTTGACTTCTTTATTCTATTCCTAACCTAGTCGAAGGTGACTATTGGAACTTATCTCACTTGCAAGGCGAAATGAAGTCTTGGCATCAATGTTTTATGTGATTACATAAACTGAAATGCATTATGACCCTTTCCAAAATAGTAAGCTAGCATCTGGTTAAACTCAATAGTGTACCCCTCACCAAAAAAAAAAACTCAATAGTGTACCCCTCACCAAAAAAAAAAAACTCAATAGTGTAAGTAAGCAGGATAAGGAAAAGCCATTAGTACAAAATAACTTAGTCAACGTAACAAATATTTCTAAAACAAGGAACAACCAACAAGAAAATAGCCCACAAGGAAATTGGATCCGATGAAGTAGTCAGTTATTCACACCAAACAGTTGAGGATTCCCTTATATGATTGGCGAACTACAACCACACTTTTTATTTATAATCTCATATTGTTNAGGTTATCAAGGGCCAAAGACGACAACAATAACAACAACAAGCATACATCCAGTATGGATCCTATGGGAAGGCCATGCCTATGTTAATCTGAACATTGCTAGACAACCCAGCTAGGTGTTTTTGGTTGTTATCTTCAGACTCTCATATGTTTTTAACCATGAAATGATATTGTGCCATGACTTCATGAAGCCCTGACCAACCTTAATTTTGAAGCAAACCAGTTGTGAAGCTGTGGTCTACCAGTAACACAACCCAAGTCTTAATTATGTACGGAATATCAAGAAAACACTGAAAACCAACAATACAATGAAAATTGCAAAAAATATTAATCAAAGTTACAACAAACTAAGTACAAAGCAAGTACCTGGGCAGCAGAACATTTCATAAATATGAAGAACTATTGTAAGAGAAAGAGAGAGAGAGAGAACCATAACTTACCAGAATGACCTGTGAATGTATGCATGGAATCATCAGCTTCATCTGAATTTATCCAATCAAAAGCAAAATGAAATTATTCATCACAAAAAAATGAAAACCCAAAATTCAATTCACCCCTTTTAACATCAAATTCTTGTTACCAGCATCTTCAGCATCAGAACCCTGCTCTTCATCTGCATCAGGAAGCTCTGATCGCAAAAGGGTACAATCAATATTAAGCCCAACCAAACAGAAAAGAATAAAAAAAATCTCATTAATTTAAATGAAATGAACAAAAAAGATGAAAAAGAAGGGAAATTTACCTTCCTCGTCAACTGGGATTTCATGAATTATGTCCGATTCATCAAGAAAAACATCACCCTGTTCTTCAGCTTCAGCATCGTTATGGTGGGTATTCATTTTTGCTAAAGGAAAGTGGGAATTTTTGGGTGAAAGAGATGAATGACTAAATGAGGGGTTTTTAGAGGGTTTTGTTGTAACTAATTAAGGGCATTAGGAACCGGGTCGGACCAAGATGATTATTTCAGACAGGCCCGAACCGAACGAATGTCAAAAAAAAAAAAAAAAACCTACTAAAAAAAAAAAGCATAAACAGGGAAATATTGAAAAAGAAGAATAGTGTGTGATCTTCTACAAAACAAATTCTTGATTTAGTAATGGAAACGTAAATTTTTATGCTAACTATCATTTGAAGTCATGCAAAATAAGTGTTGTATCCAGGTTTTAACAAGTATCGGATATGGACATGCGATCCTTCCTAAAGTGTAGGTGGATTATGGAGTTGTAGTTCCTAAAGAGTTTGAAATTATACCATAGGTGCATCATAGAGTTGTACAAAAGAGTGAGATTATACCAAACGTTGGGGTAAGTATTCTTCTTAAATTAAAGGTGCAAAAATAAAAGTGTGTGTTCTATCAATATATATATATATATATATATATATATATATATATATATATATATATATATATGTGTGAATAAATTAGATGCATGAGTAATATGATACCTTAAATACATATAATAATGTTACAAGATCATCTTAGAATTTAAGAGCAATCACAACAAAAGGCAAAACTGTGAGAAAGGAAAAATAATTTACTATTGATCAGCCACATTACTAAGTAGTTTAGAATTTACAGATCTGATCAATTGTCATATGCTCCCACTCATAAAAATAACACATATTTTAAAGCCTATATTGCTTGTATAGGACTTTAAGGCCTATTTTTAAGTTCACTATATACGTTCGAGTACCTTCCTCTTTTACTCTGAAAGTGCCTAAAAATTTTCGTATTCGAGGAGCAACCCAAGCCACGCAAAAATGTGTTAAAGTATAGAGAGAAGCTAGAAGGTGATAACCTTAACCATTCTCCTCACTTCACATATGTGTTGTGTCTTGTGTCTAACATGGTAGGGAGGACCTTTCTCTACCTTGTCCACCACCAGTTTTGCATCATACAATACGGTACAATTTGGAATATTCAAGATGACCAAAGTTTTCATCAAGTCTAGGCATTTGTCTCTTGGACAACAATTTGCTATCATATAGTATCACCTAAATTCCAATTAATAGATAGTATATTAAACCAAACAAAACATTGAAAGTATTACTTGTTCTTTTTGAGTTTTGGGGTTTATCACTTTATTGAATTGAAGAGGTTGAAAGGCATAATGGTGGGTTTCCTAGTACCTTCAAAAGGCCATATCAACCTTTCAAACCCAAATCCTTGGATTAAATATCAAGGAAGCCAAGAGAAAAAGAAAGAAAGAAGAACAAAAATCTCATTTGTAAACTCTACAATGCTAAAACAAACAAACAGAGAAGAAACCACTTTTACAAGGGTCAAATTGCCAAAAAAACTACAACAGCAAACGAGATGTATACTACTTACACACCCATACACCACTTTTTCCAAAGCTAATTCTCTCCCACATATATACTTACCAAATGACAACCACGAAAACGGCTCACTATACACCACCAGTGAACCAGCAAACCTTTACTGATTAACTGGAATATACGAAATTCATCCCCATATGCCCTCATTCCATAACGTTCATAGGAGAAGAATCGTGAGCAACAGTTTGATATTCACCTTTTTCATATTGCCCGTCTTCGTATTCATCTTCATCTTGCTTATGATTACCATTTTGGATGTGCTCGTGATCCATAATCAGTTCGCCTTGCTCTTGCTGCATTATTACCTGTTGTTCCTGCTGCTGCTGCCCTGACTGATGATTCACCATGTGCATCAAGAGCTCTTCTGGTCTCAGGTTACTATCCGAACTGTTATCCAACCTCTTGGACTTCATGTTGTGTATCGATTCAAGAAGGTGAAAATAAGGACATGTTTTGGAATCAACTGGCCTTTGCTTGTTGCTATCTTTCACTCTCCTGTAGTACTTGTTTATATTCTCCCATTTCTCTTTACATCTTTTCGCGCTCCGGTCATAGCCAATCTTTTTCATCTCCATCGAAACATCTTCCCATAACGGCCCCTTTGGTCCAATTCTTTGGTACTCCAAATCCATATTAGTTCTAATCCTTATCAAAGCCTCAACTTCTTCTTTAGGCCACCGTGAAGATGAATTCTCGCCAGAGTCCTTCTCAGTCCTGCAAACAATGCTCATTTCTTGACTTGGGTTTTCTGCTACTTGCCTTGAGGCTCCTGAACACTTGCCTTGCTCTGAAATCTTCTGTAGGAACGCAAGTACTGCTGCATCTTTTGCCGCTGATATTGATCTCTCTTGCATCAAAAGCTCGTGCTCCCTCTTTATTCTAGCCATTTCTTGCATTTTCCATGCCTCTTCTCTCACTTGCCTCTCTCGCTCACATTTATCTATGGCCTCCAGAAACTTCTGCTGCAAATCCTCTTGTTTCTCAAGCACCGATTTCATTAGTCTATCGAAGAAATCTGCCCACTTTCTCTTTTTCTTTCGAGCTCCCTCAGGTTCGCTTCCTGAAGAGGAGGTAGTCGATGTAGAAGTGGTGATAGGACTTGATTCAAAGTGTACTGATATCGGCATGGCAATTTGCGGAACATTATTGGAATTGCTCAAAAACAGATTGGCAGCAAAATTTGCGTCCTTCATGGCCGTATCCACTTGCTTAGGGGCTGAATTAGGGGAAGAGGTCTGATGGTGGTCTAGAGCTTCTAACTGATCAAAAAACCGATACGTCTTCCCATTAGGCCGAGCATATGAGCAACTTTTTAGTCTCTTGTGGTACTTGTATATGTTCTCAAATTTCTCCCTGCATTTCTTCGCACTTCGGTCATATCCAAGGTCAGCCATTCTCCTGAAAACAAGCAGGTATTTACAAAACACTATTTTCTGTCAAGCCCTGATTTTAAAAAGAAAGCGGCCATGGCCTTTAGGCATATATATTTACAAGAAGCATAAACAGATATTCCTTGATTGTTAAAATTTTGAGAAAATGCGAGTAAGCTGAAATAAATTACTACAATTGACACACTACGTCACTACGTCAATCTCAAGTGAAATCAGGCAAATGCTAGAATAATTAGAGGCAAAAATCACTGAAGGGAGGAACCCAATCTTGCCACATGAACGGAACAGCAAAAATTGAGGTTGAATTTCAAAATGTATAATACATTCAAAATTCCAAATACCCAGAACAATTTTTGAACCAAAATGTCAATAATCTTCGAACATATACCTCATCTATCATAGTACTAAATCCATATGTTTCTACAACGAGAATGTCACATGAACTCTCTTTCACTAGCACATATATCATCCCTGATATCTCAAATGCCCATAAAACTTTATCAACAAATATGTCACATGAACTCTCACATCAACACATAATCTCCCACACACCCATAACACTCTTCTCAGCCAAAGAATCCCATGTGAACTCTCAGGGCTTGCTTGGAATGGGGGTAATGTATGGAACTAAATGGCAAAAATAGAGGGTGGAGGTATTGGGCGGGGATACATTATGGTGGAAGAAGGGATATAGGGGGGACCATTTTACCCTAGGGGGGTGCTGGGTAATTTAACCCCCTACAACCCTTCTTCTCCACCTTCCTCCACCACATTTTATCGCCTACCACCACCTCCACCCTCTTATTTTACTCTATGATTTACTCCATTATCCCCCTAATTTATTCCCTATTCTAAGCGCCCCCTCAGTGACATAATTCATCAACTTTCCATTGTGTATCTGAGATTTAACAGGAACAAAAACAACAATCTAACGTAAATCAAGAGAAGTCGGGGTCCAGGAGGAAAAGATGTCACAGCCTTGCCAAGAATGTGACAGAAACTGTTTCATTAACCATTTAACATGCAATTCATCACTCTCTCAAATACCCAGATAATATCAACCAAACCACCACAAGTACAACATCCTCTCTCCGCAAAGAATCCAATTTAGAGAATCCCCTATAGTAATAAAGGCAAATCATAGAAAACAAGCCCAAATCAGCCAAAGTAAATGCAGGCCCAAGTGAGATTTCATCCCGAAACCAATAGCTTAAATGCATGGATGGAACAGCCACACAATTTCACCCACAATCCAAACACCTAGAAACTCTCATCAACTAAAAATTACTAACATCAACACATTAACACATAATTCATCAATAATCCAAAACAGCCAGGAAATTCATCAACCAACAAAATCATAACTGGGTTTTGAGCTAAGCGAGGAGCTGGAATTATACCTTGAAACCTCATCCCAAAGATGAGCTTTAGACCCAGAATCTCGAAATGCAACATCCATATCTGATCTTATCCTGAGCAAAGCCAAGGTCTCTTGCTGAGGCCACCGATTAGCTGGTGAAAACCTGTCAGCATCAGCAATAGCAGCAGCAGCTGAACCTTCTTCCTCATTTCTCTCTCTTCTTTCTCTCTCCTCACTTCCTCCTTCCACTACTGCCATTGACCCACCTCCATCATTTTCCCGCCTCTCCCCTGAATTTTCCGGCACCTCTGAATTTCCCAGCATCTGAAATGAAAATTCCCACTTGAAATTTACCAAAATTATTACAGGAGAAAAAGGGGAAATTAAAAGATTTAATTTTTAGGGTTGGGTTTCGGTGAATTGAAGTGGGTTTTGGGTAAAAACTATTTTCTGAGATTTTAGTTAGGTGGGCTGAAATTGCTTGTTGGGTTAAGTAATTTGAAAAAGAAAAAAAAGGGGGAGATGGGGCGGTGAATTAGGGTTTTTCAAGGTTTTTGGGGCATTTTACAGATAGATTGGTTGTGAATTTTGAATGCTTTTTTAACTTGGCTTTTAAAAAAATGTTTATTTTGACTTTCTTTAGGGGTTGTGGGTCCAACAAATTGGGTTGATATTTTGGTCAAGTATGTGGGCTTGACAAATAGTGGGTGGAAGATAAACTTTGGGTTTTTATCATTTTATGCACTTTTGCAAGGGAAATAGATAGAGATAGAGATAGAGATAGAGATAAAAAGGCAAAAACAAGTTGGGCATTTCAACTTTCCAACTTAAGTCGGCACTAGCATTTAACAAGACAAGTTGCTTGGGAGTTTGGATATGCCAAATATGTTTCGTGTCCTTTTTAACATCTTTTAATCATGGCTTAATAAATTGTATGTATGCGTAATTATTGCGTATTGATTGATGGATGACATAATGAGACATGATGAGTTTAAAATTAAAGTATGTTGCACGGACACGGAAACGGGATACGAGAAAACAGACATGGAAAAAATGTTAGAATGCTAATTACATTTGATTTCATGTGAAATGGGTGTCGTGCTCGAATTTCTGATAAACTGTAGACACACACGGATCTTCCCGAAGTGTTCGTTTATTAGAGTACTTCAACAAGAGTATAAGATAGATTATTAGTATGGTTAAGAAAATGTACCAAGTACGAGTCTTGCTAAGTTTCTTTGGGTTCAATGGCTAGCATATTGACATGCCATCCCAATTTGAGTTTTAGGAAGCTAAGTTTGGCAAAAGTACTATACCAAACATTATAATTGAGTGTTACATTAAGCACTCGCGATGCTGCGAAGGTTTTCAGCACCAAGCAATGCATTCGACAAATATAGGATGGAACAGAGGACTATGTACTAAAAACTTTGGTAGTTAATAAGATGTACTAACAAATAAGAGTGCAGTTTCAGAAGGTTGAATGCAGGAATTTGTGTGTAATGACTATTGATGCAGGTTAACAAATACTTAACTTTCATATTACTACGGAAGTATCCATCTCAACTTGGACACTATGATACAAGACGAGAATTCTTTCTAAATAGACAAGTTAGATACTTGTCCCAGAGAGTCTGTTCACATAGGTCACATTGATGAGGCACTAAAACTGTAGTTAAACCTGTTGCTTGTGCAATGAACAGGTTGCGAGCTAGAATTGCTTTCGACAATACTTCAAAGTCTTTGAGATTTAGATTATTACAAGCAAAATATTTTGGCTTCAATTATTTGTGAGAATGTTTGATCTACTAACTGCAGTAACTATAACATATTATCCTGTTCTGCTCTATGAGTCATACATTAAGGCATTGCTTGTATTATCAACTGGCTAAAGAAACTTTAGGCGGTAGGTTGTGAAGTTTCAGAATCTTGCTGTTGTTTCCACTGCTCGGGAGTTACGGCTTTCTTTATTGATAGAGCATGGATCTCCTGCATCTCCTTCTCCAGTGAAGCATTAACCATCCGATGCCTCTCCAGCAATCTCTTGCCTGCAAACTGTTCTGAAACAATTTCGATGGCAAAGCTTGCTCCACACCTAAGAAGTCCATGAAAATGTCAAATAAGATATACTTTATCTTCAGTCAATGAAAAATGCACAAATAAGTTTGGTTAAGGAATATATATATTCGAAGATCACTTACCCTCCAGATGTATCAATCACTTCCTGCATCAAGAAAACAAGTGGAGTTATTGACTCAGAAAGCAAGCATATTAGCAGGATTCCTTGTCCAAACTAATATGAAGAGAAGAGAAGAGAAATAATAGTTCTCTACATGAAATTTGAGAAGCTGATCAATCAAAAATTAATATACAGACAAGTAACTAAAGCACGGCACTCAACAAAAGAAGATTTCCCGCGTGAAATGGCAGCAACTAATGTCTCCCAGAAGCCAAAAGACAAACAGAGCAACACTTTTGCAAGGTGGAGTAAAAAAATTCAGCTGAACATGGGAATCGACAAGCCAAAAGACACAAACATATGGATAAATAATAGATAAAGAATTTTAATGGCATAAGTTGGGATAAGAGCATTCACAACTTTCACCTATTCAATCCATTTGAGCCATACAGGAGAGATTTGTCATTCTAACTCAAATCCTCTAGGGGAGGAAGTGCTATCTAGAAATGTACTATAAATCAAAATTTGCCCATCTTCCTTCTTTACTATAGAGCCCTCCTTTCAACCCAACTCGCTCCTACCCACCTCAAGGCAACATACCATTTTGAAAATAAGGGCAGACATACTGGACATAACCACACCCTTGAGTTGGTGATGTGTGCCTTCCTTTTAACTGACACGGTTGAGGAGGCCGATCATGGAAACTAAGAAAGGTCATAGTAAAAGAAGGCTAAGTGGTTCCTCGATTATGGGTAGCAAGAAGGTGCAGACAATACAAGTGCCCGAACCTTGTAGACCAAATGCAAAATGTTGGTTGGAGACTTCGAACTAGACTCAAAAACACATAAAAGTTCCTGAAAATAGCCATCTCCAATCCTCTCAGCACCCAAATTGCATAAGTTTGTTTGAATTGCTACTCCCAAAAGATCCAATATTTTTTCTAACCATGTCCTAAATGGACGGAACTGAATGCAAAGAGGTCACCACACACTAAAGGCAACAGAAATCTAGCAACCTACACAGCTTAACAATCAAGCCCTTCCACCTCTTTCCCGTAAAGTTCCGCCAGCGTATGCGCTTCAAAACTACTCCGGAAAACCGCAACTAAACCCGTATAATCCACCCCATCCTACATAGCCCGGGAAAGTATACAAGGGTTAGAGCCCTAGGGTTTACCATCTTATGGACCCTAGGTTTTGAATTGAACCCTTGATCAAATAAACTGAACTTTTTTTTACTACACACATTTGGTTCATACTTCATACTGAAATAACAACCAAGAAATCAAAATCATAATAATACTGGCATATCAAACAAATTCAACCCAGAAAATTTGAAATACAGGGTTTCAATTTTTCAAATTATGCACAATTAGTAATTCAAATTGTAAGCAAAAAAAAAAAAAAAAAAAANAAAAAAAAAAAAAAGTCAAAGTAGAATAGAATGAAAGAAGAAGAGAAAGTGAAAGAGGAGATTACCAGATGAGTAGGGCTAAGCTTAGATGTCAGGGCAGACTCAACGTCCTGCTTTGTAACCCCCATTTTTCTCTCTCCTCTCTTTCTCTCTGCTCTGTAAAATTGGAGTTCACAAAAATAATTATTCTCTTAATTAAGTACTACAGTAAGTACTACTAGTTTGCTGCAAAAAATGGATATTCTGCTCTGCAAAATTCTGCGTAGTCACTACGCTGAGGCCCAGCCAGAATGATTCAATCCAGCCCAAACAGAATGAGATTCGCCACGGACCTAATTTACTTCCAATGCCCTTTTTGAGTTTTGACCAAGTGATAAACCAAAATTGAAAAATAAAATAAAAATCAACCTCTCATTTTATTTCCTTGGCTTGGAACTTCAAGGGTAGGGCAGTAAACGAGTTGAGCCGAACCGAATATCATTATGCTCATAATCGGCTCGTTTATTAAATAAGTATCAAACTGATGCTTGTCCTCGGCTCATTTACTATCGAGCGAGTTTTGATCGAACTTTGATTGAGTTTGCTTGCGAGCTGCTCTCGAGTATATCGGTTTTTTTCGAGTATATGGGACTTAAACGAGTAATGAGATGCTTGTATTCGACTCGTTTATTAAACGATGAGTATTAAATTGGTGTTTGTGCTCGGCTCGTTTATTATCGAACGAGCTTTCATGTGCATCAAGCTTTGACCAAATATATTCACGAGTCTTAAACTATCATTTCTTCATTTCAAAATGTTAATTCCTCTATTTCAAGTTTATCTTGTCTTTGACTTTTTTTTGTCAAACATTGTAAACTTTGACCATTAAATTATGAAAAGTTATAA
>BSSO01001555.1:0-22965 GCA_030267885.1 Mesembryanthemum crystallinum
AATTGGTTTTATTATTGTAATCTTGCTATTTAATTATCAAAATAATGGTCATTATAATGATCATTATTTTGGGTATGTGGGGGTTACAATCCTAGTTCCTATATAAGCAATGGCCTAGGATGAAACCCAATAAATATTTACATACAAAACATACACTCTCAATCTCCCACTTGTCTTACTACAAAAAACTCTCATATACTTTTTTGTACTTTCGGTTTTGGTGACGAGGCTAGACTAGTTCATCCCATAATCCCTGTGGACACGCACATAGAGGAGCCGATTGCTGTGAGCCTTGGGGTCGTATCATGGGGTCGTTGGTTTGCCGGTTGTACCCGCGTGTAGGGAGGCACAACGATCTTAGGACAACGTCCTAGACGTGCTTCATCGAGGCTAGCGATCTCTTACCTTACTCTTTTAATAATTTGTGTTGTCTATTTATTTAGTTAATTCATAGTACTATTTTTATTTTTCTAACATCTTCATCATGTTGGGAGAGAGACAAGATCTATTGAAGAGGATATTGAATGAATTACAGAAAATATTGACTAGTAATCGAGCAATGGTCAAATAAATAAAGCAAGACGTCAATGAGATACTTGATCGATTTGCAGATAATTTACTTGTTGCTTTAGAGAAGAAATTAGAACAAGCAACACAAGAAAATCAAGAAAGTTTCAATCTTGAAGATCAACAACAACAATTCCATGAAGATGTAACCGATGTTGTGACTCATATTCAAGAACAAGTACATGTAGAGCAACATACGAATTTTGAAGATGGTGAGGATGATGATGAGATGTGCGCCAATGGAAGAGAAGATCTTTTGCAACCAAAGGAAGCAAATATTAACAATGTTGTTAACCTTCTGGTCATGGGTTCATTGAAGCTCACAACGGACAATTTGATTGTTACTCTTTAACCACCAAGAATTGAGGACAATTCTTTTCAAGAAAGGGAGAATGATGCAGGAGCAAGAGATCGATACCCAAACAATCATCAACGATCAAACATGCTAAATATCAACTTGGTTATTTGGTGGGTCCTTGTTAAATTGTGTCCCACAATTATTATGAATTGGGCAATTCATGAAAGATCTGGAATAAAGCTTCTTTTATATGATTCGCAAGTTCGTTACAATCCAGATACAGTTTGTATTTTAGCCATTAATTCTTTGTACGGAGTCGGAATCAAGTGGTTCAAAAGGTTACGGAAAGATAAGAACGAGATCTACAACTTTCATGTTAAACACTTTGCGTGATTCAGAGCTTAACATGGTCGAAAACAATTCTGAAGTGTAACATACGTTTTTGGAAACGAAACTCATGTCTATAAGCTCTATTGGACATTAATCTATCATTCATTGTTTTATTATATTTATTATTTTCATTTTAGTAGTTAATAATTACTTTCCTTAATTTAGGATAATTGTTAGAGTTAATATTGAGTTGTAATAATTAGGAAAGTTCCATAACTTGGAGCCTAAGTAGTTTGTTTGGGCTAGTTTCCTAATTGTGTTAGTTTCCTTTCACTAGTTTGTTTCCTTATTGTGTTCTAGTAATATTAAAAAGGTGGATGGCTTATAATCCCTATTTAAAGGGCTGTTGATCAATTAATGAAGCCAGAGCGTGATTTGAGAATTATGAATTTAATTCATACGTTGAGTTTTATTATTTTTTGGTGAATCCTAAATCTCATGGAGTATTATTGTTCTTTGGTGAGTTATAATTCTCTGTTTGTCTTTGGTGACAACAAATAAACCTAACCTTTGGTGGCGACATTGCTTGAAATTGAACTATAGTTTGAGAACTTTGGTGACCTTGAATTGTATTCAATTTGAATAACGTATCTGTTTTGTTGTTCCTAATTCGAGAACCCGTCCTTTTATTCATCATTATGACACCAAAACAATTGACATAATGATCACTGGGCATTATCAAAAAGTTGGTTTGTATATATGCATATATATGGTTAATAAGAAATTGAAATAAAGTGGTTCAACGGTTCAAGAAGTGTTACGACATGCACAAAAAATGGTCGCATGCTTTTTTTATTGTAGTAATATATATTTATTTTGGATAATTTTAGTTTGGTAATGTACAATTATTTTAAATTTTTGAGTATATATCAGCCCGTTACATCGTACGGGCATACAACTAACTATATGCAACGCAAGGACATATTTTTGAGGAAGTGAATCATGTTAATTATGGTATCGACATGTAAGCATCCACGTAAATGATACACTTTATCATCATGCCCCACATTGATGCCATGTCATATTAATATTTAACTTTGATGTAATGCATGTTACTAATATATGTGTTTTGAAAAAATAAGCCGATATACTAAAAAAATAAGCTACTCAACATTAGTACAAGAGCTTATTTTATGTTGCAAACAATTGTACTAGGCATAATATCAATAATTTTTAAGAAATATTTTTTTTAATATTACATTAGTTTAATCACACGAAAATATGTATATAGGGCATATTACAAAATCCTTGCAACGCAAGGGCAACGCAACTAGTTTACTCCTAATTCAATCACACAAAAATATGTATATATATATTTTATAAAATGTACAAAATCCTTGCAACGCAAAGGCATATTACTAGTTTACTCCTAATTTGTAGGCTATTCCAATTTCAAAGTGATTGCTTTGTAAAATATAGAGTCTATCGTAAGAATAAAAAGGAATATAGGGGGGAATTACTGGGAAGGGAATAGAGCATTTGGGCGGGAAAATTTTCATGAGAGATTGACACGTGGACAATGATGACATCAGCGGCTTTTGTTTTAGTATTTAGTTATAGATATAAATTATAGATGTTAATTAGTTCCCTAAGGGGAATTTCACCAATCTTTAGGCTTCTCTCTCCACCACCATTATCACCTCCTCTTTTTTCTGCTCCACCTTTGTCGCAGCCACCACCACCACACTCATCCAGCAAGCCTGCAAAACAACAAAGCCAAAATTAACTACCCACTACCCACAGAAATGCTAATCCTCCATCTACAATCTTCCACTCCTCGCTACCACCCCCCAACCCCACCCCACCCCTCATCATGATCCCCACCCCTTTCTCTCTCCTCCCCACCTTGACACTGCATAATCCTTAACCTCAATTTCACTGAAGAGTCGTTGAGATTAGGAAAAGTTGACGACCTCTGTAGACGTGGTTGTGATGGGCAGTGATGGGGAAGGCGTTGTGATGACAATTGTAGAGTAATGGAGTAAAAATGGTGTTTGAATGTTTAAGGATTTTTTTTCAAATTAATTAATTGATTTTAAAAGTTAAAAATCAGATTAATTATTTCCACTTGGTTTACCTCTTTAATTTATCTATAGTTATTTCTCTATCATCAGGGTCGACCTTAACAATGTGTTTTGTTTTCTAAAGTGATGAGAAGAGAAAAGGAAAGAAGTGAAAGGAAAGGAAGAGAAGAGAAAGGAAAAAGAAATATTTCTCATTTCCATTGTTTGGTGTAATTGTTTGGAATTGAAAGAAAATGAGTTAATTTTCCCATGTTTAGATAGATAATAAGGAAGGAAAAGAAAGGAGAACAAGTTTTTTTTATAACTTGGTGGCTTCCTCTCTGTCCAAATCCCACCGATTTATTTGGTAGGAAAGCAAAAATGAAGTTCAATTATTTCCTACCAATTCCTATCTTATGTTTTTACATTTATCCAACCAAACATGGGAAATGAACCAATTTCCTATCATTTCCGCTCATACCAAACAAACTGTAAGAGTAACTATGTCACTTTCCAATCCCCTAAAATCCATACATTTATAATTTTCACCCAAAATATCCATAGAAGTACTTAATTCACCCAAAATATCCATAGAAGTACTTAGTTAATTCCTTTGGATTGGAATTCAAATGGTAAGTTCCATTTCTTTTGCTAACCAAATGTGCACCATATTTGCCACTCCCTCTTCTCTAGTTAAAGAGCAGAAAAGTATAAAAACCGGATCAACTCCACATCAGATCCCAACAACCAGATCATCAAAACTCACCACCTCCATTAAAAACCTCTTCTGCTACATAACCGGAAACCCAAAACCAGAGAGAGAGAGAGAGAGAAAGTGAGAGAAATTCAAGGTGGTTGGTTGATCCTCAATCAACAACCAGTAGTTATAATTGCACAGACAAATTAAGCAAATTTTGAAACCCTGGCAAACATAGCGGGCCTGAGCTTGAGGGTAAGATCGTCATTGAAGCCTGAAATCTCCGATGAAGACGAGGACCACCACCGCGGCTCCGTCCGTCCGTGGTTCCTCCTCCGTCGTTGTCGCTGTCTCTTTGCTTCCATGGCCGCGTTGCTGCTTCCCTCTTCCTTGTCTTCCGCTCTCCGCCGCCTCGCCCTCGTCTTCGTCGTTGTCACTTTTCTCTCTCTCCTCTACTCGCTCCCCATCGAACAGGTTTGTTTATTTTTTTTTTTNTTTTTTTGGTGCTCTATATTGATGTCGATGTGGTTTGTGTTTGAATTGGATTGTTTCTTGATGTTCTTGTTGTGGTTTAGTTTCAGCATTTGCAATTGAGCTTGAATTTGTGATCGGACTAGTTTTAGGGTTTGAGTTTGAGTTATCTGTGGCTGTTTTTGGTAGAAGCCGAATGGTTTGGCACTATCGTGGAGTATCGTATTTGGAAATGTGCTTGTGCGAGTGACACAATTCGGTTGTTTTTGTTTCGTTTTTAGAAATGTGCTTATCGATTTAGCAATTATTCACCTTGTTCTGTATAGTTTGGCATATCTCAGAACTGGAATTTTGTTTGAGCAAGTAGCAAATGGCTGATTCTTGGCGGATCTTCTTATACTTATGAGGGACCTCGAAGAATCCCTTTCATTACACTAGCCTAGGATAGAATATTTCTTGTTTACGAATGACTCTGAAGATGAGTTCTTGCAGGATCACCTCTTAGTCATTTCTTGTTTCTGGCTCATTTAGTTGAGAGCTTGTGAGGTTAAGAGGTGGCGTGGCAAGCCTTTTGGTTCACGAAGAAACTCAATTTAATCCAAGAAAGGTTGAAGAAGTTGGACAGAGAGGTTTTCGCGGATGTGAAGGTAAGTAATAATGCACTTTTTGGAGATTGCTCAACAAAGTGTCCATTTGAAATATTTTCTTGAAGATGTGATTTTAAAAGGAACGAAATGAGCAGCACTTAATAAAGGTGATAGGGCTTAGTAGGGAGATATAAACTCCATAGACTCGCTTACAAAGTTATAAGGTGGTCAATGGGAGGAAGAAAGGCCCTTTTCTTTTACGAGATGGGGAGTGACAAATTGACAACGGCGGGGTGGTCATGGGTGTCAACACTAGAGGTATTACATAATGCTTTTTAGGGAGGAACTCCTAGACCAGCCTTGCAGTGAAGGGCTTACTTGAAAATTGATTCTCTCTCACTCATAAGCTTAGCACTTAGCAGGAAAGGACATCCTAGGAGGAGGTGAGCAAGGCTGTAGTCAGAATGGATAGAGATAAGGCACTGCTGGGATGGCTTCACATTCGCCTTCTTCGATGATTGTCAGGAGTTGATTTGAGCGGATCTTCTTGGAGTTGTTAATGAGTTTCATGAACAGGGGGTTAACTGGAAGAGTATCAATTTCAACTTCTTTACTTTGGTACCAAGAAGGATCCATCTGTCAAGGTTAAAGATTATTGCTCTATCAGTTTGCTTACTAATGTATACAAATTCATTGCCAAATGCCAATATTCTCTCTAGCTGATGGGGTGGAGGTTTTCTCATATATGATCTTCCATTCACAGAGTGTCTTTGTGGAGGGAAGACATATTCTAGATGCTGTTCTTGTGGCAATTGAGGTGGTGGATGCGGGTAGGCGAAAGAATTTCCTGGGGAATGGTGTTAGCTGGATTTTGAGAAAACCTGATGAGTTTACGATTACTTTGATGGTGCTTGAGCCAGACAGTTTTGGGGTGCAACGGATGTAGTGTATTAAAGGCTTTTTCTCCAATGCCTTTCTCTCGATGTTGGTTAACGGAGCGCCAAGCAGGTAGATGAATGGATGAGTGTTTACATATCTTTGGGAGGCAGGATTACTCTTGTACAATCATGTTTATGCAGATTTCTCTATGCTATCTTCCCAATATAGGTCCCCACAGCTATGGCTAACATATTTGAGAAGATGATGAGAGATTTTGTGATATGATGTGGGTGGAGATAATAAAGATCATTTTGTAAGCTGGAACGTGGTGATTTTGGCAAAGGTAGATGAGGGGATTGGGTGTTGGCAAATTGATTGCCAAAAATATTGCACTTGTCGGGAAGTTTGATTGCCAAAAATATTGCACTTGTCAGGAAGTTGCTGTTACGTTTCCCCCTTGAGACGGAGATTGTGTGGCACCTAGTAGTTAAAAGATAATATAGGATGCAAGTTCCTTCAGGCATAACACATGCAAACTCGTGGAAATTCATGTCTCACCTGTCTTTTAGATCTTTCTGTTTAATCTAAAAGCTTGGGTACAGGTGAAGTATTAGGCCCTGGGATGATATTTTGAGGATGGGTAGCCCTTGTGTGTATGAGGTTTTTCGAGTGTATTTAAGCTATTTAGTCTTTATAATGCGACTGGTTCGGAGTTTTTTTTATAGCTCAAACTGCTTCTTTGAACCTTCATTTGCAGAGGACCTCTCGATACTGGGAGCTAGCTTCCTTGCTTGGCATATAGAGACTTTCAGTGGCCTGAATGCGATTCCTCAAAGGTTTTCTCGTGTAAGTCCATTATTTAGAATGTAGTGACTCCAGTTACCTATTGCAACTTTCCTCTGGAAAGCAACGGTACATTTCAAGTTGCATGCATTTGTGTGGACCTTAGTGTTGGATTGAGTGAATTCTCATGATTTGCAATAGGGAAGGAGCCAATGGATAGTTATGTGTCTTGTTGTGTGTTTGCTTTGCAGGGCAGTAGTGAAACTTCAACAATTTGTTTTTTTTTTTTTTTTTTTTTTTTTTTGGATTATGATATAGCAATAAGCCTTCGGCTTAAGTTGTTTGCTGTATTTTGGGAGACCTGGGTATGCCCGCCTACCGTTATGGAATTTTCTCAGAACCAGTTTGTCGGCTTTGGGAGGGGGAAGGAGGGAACTACTATGGCGTAATGCTCGTTTTGCAGTACTTCGGTGTATGTTGTTGAAGATAAAAACACTGGTTTTCAGTGCTGCATCCATCACTCTTGACATGCTTTGGATCCTCAGTAGAGTGATCTAATTAGCTTCTTTGTGGTTTAAAGCAGCTGGGGCCTTACAGAAGATCAAGCTATTACGGTTTAGAGGTCCGGCAAAATTGGGCCAACTTGTAATGAACCTCTTTGTAGAGAAGACCTTGCCCTTTGCTGTAATTTTGATTGTTGTAATATATGCATTATACTTTCTCTAAATATAAAAAAAATAATAGTGCGCGATAAAAAGAGGATCATGGAAAGGGCCTCTACCATCTCCTCAAAGGCAATTAGAAAATTTTGGCCATATCTCTGTAGGATGCAATGCATCATGTGTGTGATGCTTTGAATTCGACTAACAAAAAAGTTAAGCAAGTATTCAACAAGTTTAGTCTAAGATTTGAAGTGAAGAGTTAGACAACATAAGTTGGATGTAACTATGGTTATATGGGTTATGAAGTTAAAAGGGTTTCCTCATTAAGGTGCATTCTTATTTGCTAGGCACTATAAGGGGGGAGGGGGGGGGGTACCTTGCCTCTTGTTAATTCTCGTAAGCTCAATATAGCATGGATACTTTTAGATTCTTGTTTTTGCAACTTATGTTACACGAACTCTTCCTTGCACCATAGACTAGAGGTACTCTCGACACTCAGACATGGTTATGGCACCTGAATACTTCAATTTAGGACTAAAAATGGAACTCCTAGGCATGTGCCACAGTGATATACTTAATGTGTCCAATCATCCAGATAGAAGATAAAAATATGGGTCGTTAAATGTCAATGATCTGTAGTTGGCACTTGTCACATAGAAACTATTTAGTAATTTTGTTATCGAAGAATAATGTTCCCATTCAGTTTTTTTCTTGCTTCTCCCTTGATTTTGACGTATGTTATGAAGATGCTAAAGAACCATTTTCTATCAACTTTGCAGTATCTAAAGGACTTCTTGCTATGGGTCAAGGAGGACCTAGGCCCTTGGGGACCCCTTGTCTTGTAAGTTATTTCAGATTTTAAAATTTATAGCATTCTTTGTTCTATAAGCTGCGATCCATGTTCTTTCAGGGTATACAGTATGATCTAATGCAATGTGCAAAGGGGCATGTATATTGATGTGAATATAGGTGACTCATGATAATGCATAAGACCATCAAACTGTGGTTTATATACTACTCCCTCCTTCCCACTCAAACATTTCCAAACCAATAAAATCCTTGTCCCACTCAAACATTTCCAAACCCCATTTTCCCCCTTAAACTTCCCACATTAGCCACCTTTTACTTCCCACTATCAATTAAATATTCTTATCTCTTCTCCTACTACCAATTAAATATTCCTATCTCTATTTCCCCTTTGATTATTTGAATCCTCACTCTATCACTCTCTATCTCCTCTCCCTCTCACACACAATATAATACTCTTAACTATTTCAAGGGCAAAAGAGGCAAATTTTAACTCTTTAAACTCCGAACCAAAAACGGTTTGACAACGTTTGAGTGGGACGGAGGGAGTACTATATATATGTTCCCAGAAAATGGAACTTGTGCAGAACGTGAATGTTATACATGAGTAAACTGACAGAAGATGACAATTGATCTAGCTTTGTAAGGAGATACAAGTTGTAATCTAACTACAACTTTTAGCTTCAATATTTGTGAATAAGAGGTTAGATGGATTCCACATCGGTAATTCCACCCATGTTGCTATGCTCACAACTTAAAAAGCCTGAGTTATTGAAAGCACTTGAATCTTGAGGTTCTTACATATAATCAGAGTAAATAGTTAGTCAGAAGAGGAGGATTTGGGATCTCAAGGTTTAATTAGCTAACAAAGCGTGAGACGGGTCTTGATAGCCTAAATGCTATTAAGTAAATAACTAGTATGGACATCTAAATATAATATTACTAATCAAATTAAAGCTAATAATTTAATATTTACTTTCTAATAAAATGGCCATTAAAAATATATATGAAAATAAAAAAGTATCATACATACAATTATATCGTAAAACTACTAAATCCGTGCCATAGATCATGGACTTTCTGTTTCCTGTCTACGTAGTTCGTGGTATTTGATATTCTCCCCCTTAAAAAAAAAAACCTACTGCTAGTTTTGAAGAAAAGAATTAGGGGCTTGGTACTTGGACTCAATGTAGAACAGATGTGCGACTACAGTCAACAATCGTTGATGCCTTGGGCTAAGATGGTCCTAAGCCCTAAGAAACAATGTCAGACCATAATGTCAGTGCAAAATTGATGAATAATGATAATGTAATATTGAACAACAGAATTCTGAAATCTGTATACTTTTCAAGAACGTTATTTTGTAACTCCATCTTAGCTTCATTAGCACATTGTCTTGAAGTTCTTATGATATCTCCTCGTGTAAGTTGAAGGCAGCAGGTTTTATGTCTGTGACTTCAGGCGCATATTTTCTTTTACTTCCTTCTCAATGGAGGCTTGGGAAAGTTTCTTGAATGACGCTGACTTTGCTTCAAAAATCACCCCAGTTCTTCTCACATCCTCTTGTCACTTCCTAGATCTGTCCTTCGGCTGGCCAAGAAATTGTTCATGTTTGCACTTATGGGATTCTTATTCTAATGATACGCCTCATCCTAGCTCAAAAGCATGTAATATAATAGAAGGGTATTCTATAATAAGCTCAGTTAGTCTATCTTTAAAACAAAAGTGTTAGAATTGTTAATCTCTCAACTAATTGGTAAGATATTGACCATGAGTAGATGATATATACAAGCGAGTTATGAAAACGACCAACTCATGTGAATATGTAGTACCTGTGAAGGACTCCTGCAGGTTATGGGCTTCCAGATAAATTTGATAATTTTGCAAGGGTTGGGTGCAGACGTAATGGTTTTATCAGGGTGAAATAAACTCTGCTGCAGAGGGTCTTAAACACATGGGCAAAACGTACTTTTTTTTTCTCCTCTCTCTTAATGCTGCCGCTATAGTGGTAGTTTTGGTTGGTCAAGGTACATAAATATAACGACGGTCCCTCAATCATCAATCAAGTTGACTACAAGTCACAAATAATTTCTTGAAGATAGGCCCTGTGTGACTGTGATATGAATTTGATGGAGAACCTGTCCAACAGCGGAAAACCTAATGAAAACTTATTTAAATTTCATTCAAAGATCTCAGAAAAATAACTTAGCAACGGAAGGTTTCATAGCGTTCTTGCTACACACAACATGAAAATATTCTATTATCCTAATATGCCTTATATGCTACTGCTTGATCATTAAATTTGTTATATTCTGACATATACTGTCATAATAAAATGGCCTTATAAAAATAGAAATAAGAAAAATTATCATAGATTCAACTATTTCCTACAACTAATTCCATATCAAAGATCATAAACGTTCTATTTCCCCATTTTGTAATCAGCATCAGTGGAATTCCAATAATAAACTTGTGTGTCATTTTCCCAGGGCTGTTGCATACGTCCCTCTTACAGTTCTAGCAGTTCCAGCATCAATACTTACGGTATGGGTTTTATTCTTTATTCTTCAAGTTGTGACAGCTATCTTGTGCGTTCTATGCACTCATTGCTACTATTTGTTTCTCCTCCCTTTGTTCTTTTTTTTAAAGTCAAATATGTGCTAAGAGCTAGTTGACCTAGCTTCTAAGGTTTCGAGTTGTCTCCCTCACAAATCTCTCCTCCCTTCTCCCCCCTTCTCCACTTTCTCCTCCCATGTGTTTCTGAGAAACTAGAGTGGGGCTAGAAATTGAAACTTTAAAATGAAGCATTTCTCGGCTCATTTTGAGGTTTTGCGAAGCTCTTGGTGAAGGAGTAAGTGAAGGAGGAAGGAAAGGGGAGGTGGAGGAGGGATATCAGATAGAGAAACTCAAATCCTATACACTAGGCCAAACGAGCCCGAAGTACGCTAAAAAAAAAGTGCATCCATAGAACATGGATATTTCTATCACAAGTGGACACCTAGTAGAGCAACACTATAATTGAGTTTGAGCAAGAGAGAGAGAAATGTCGTGATAGTAATAATTTGGAGGTTTCTTTCAGTAGTGTAATGACGGGATTTTAACATTGGCCCATTTTTTTCCTTTTGGGATTGTGTATCATTCTGTTTGTGCTTGATTGAATACATGAGGTAAACATATTTGGTTTTTGCATCTTCTTTGTATGACTTAGAGGTTAGACAATATAATTTGCTGATACAAACAGGTATCATATAAGTTAGTTCTCCCTTGGTTTCTTATTTCAAGTCTTTTTTTTTTCTTGACCCTGCTTTCCTTTATTTCACACATTCTGTCTTTTCTTAATCCAATGATTTGTCTTGCAGTCTATGTTACTCGGACTCTATTTCACCTCAAGTACCCGTGTCGGATCCTCGACACTCTGACATGGGTACCGACACTCGACCCTTCATTTTAGGCCAAAATATCACAAAACTCTCCAAAAAATGGCGAGTCTGACACCTTGACACGTACCCGTGCTTGTGGCCGAGTCCGAGTAACATAGCTTGCAGTTGTGCTGTTACCTAGACTTTTAGGTTCGATATCTATGGTATTCCTGCCCACCCCACCATTTTTTTTTTTTAATTATATTCTCTGATCTTTACTGTGTGACAAGCTAAACTCATGAGCCTGCCCTGCGTATCATGCGCCCATGTAATAGCTTGCACATAGGGGCATTAGTATATTTTGTTTGATGGGTCTATGTTACTTGAACTCATCATTTTACCTTGAGTACTCTGTACTCCTGTTGGTTACGCAATATCCATAGGAGACTGGAACTTGACACTTCATTTTAGGCAAACACATGCAGGGTTTGATGCTTAGATTCTGTGTGCCTGAGTTGTATTCTTGTAACCAATATGGGTAAAATAGTTATGGATTATGTAGAGTAAAAAAATGATGCTCGGACTTGGCAACTTATTCTGCGGTACCCATGGCCAGTTGAGAATTCTAATACTAATATGCATTAAGCAACACAGTTCCCAGTAGTTCCCAGTAAATGCATATACCTCGAATGTTGGCTTTTGCAAGGTCAAAGTTGACATTAAATCTCTTAAACTGTAATTTGAAAAAGTAAAAAAACTTAATATCATCATATGAAGTAATTGCCTCTTATTACCGTTCTACTCTGAACTTTGTTTCCCTTGTTCTTTAGAGTTGATTTTATGTGGTTGACGGAGTTCTTGATCTTAGCAAATGTACCTTGTTAGCTGCTTATCTAACCTCAAGGCCCTGTCTGTCTTCTCTTTTCCAGCTTGGAGGAGGTTATCTTTTTGGGTTGCCTGTGGGATTTGTTGCTGATTCAATTGGAGCCACACTTGGTGCAACAGCTGCTTTTATTCTTGGTAGAACAGTAAGTCTGGGGACCTTCCATAGGCATATTTGAGTTGCACACATTTTTATTTCTTCCTTCTTTATATACTGTATCTGTTACATTTTCAACATGTAATGTCCAGTGTTCACTTACGTACTGCTAAATTGTTTGTTTATTTTCTCTTTCCAACAGGTTGGAAGAACCTTTGTTATGTCCAAACTTAAAAATTATCCTAAGTTCCAGGCAGTTGCTATTGCTATCCAAAAATCTGGCTTTAAGGTAAGATGACTATGAACCTAGTATAAATGGGTTCATGCACGTAAGAACTATTTTACTTTTTCAAATGTCAGCGCAAATTGCAGGAGATTCCTGAAATCAACAAAATCACTAGCAGGAGATGCTTCATATGGCGGGCTAATTATTTTTTTCCCTCCTGTTCATTTCTTGTCACTAGATTGACCTTTCAATTACTGGCCATAATTCTGAAGCCCAAACCCTTCTTCTTAGAAAAAACCTGTGCACCAAGAGTAACATCTTTTCCCATGGGATCAACAAGCTTAATCCCCAAAGCCTCAACAAGAGTGTTTTCACACACATCCCCTTCATTGCCAAGCGTGTAACCCGGTAGTGATGGTGTTGGGAGAAGACCATCACCACAATCACAAGCACCCTCCCCTGTCATGCCTCATGCTGTATGGACGACGGTTGTAAGAGCACAGACCCCGCATTAGGACTCTTTAACCTCTCCAAGCCTCGCTTCAAAGAGCACCCTACCTCCTCATTAAAATTAGGAACGTCCTGCAAATCCACATACAGGATTTCCGGTACATGAGAACCCCATTCTTCCCACGAATTAATCATTCTCAATTCATGTATGAGCATGTCATTACCCCCTTGCACCAAACTCATCTTCGAAATGCGAACTATCATCCCTGTCCGCAAGGCTGACACCAAACAAGGAGCACATCGTACGCCCTCCTGATTCTGATGGTCAGCCAAAGGAGGACTCTGTCTAACCTTATTTTTCGTTACCTGGTAACCTTAACAGCTAATATTGTAACTCNAAAAAAAAAAAAACAGCTAATATTGTCCAGCATTCCTATAAACAACTAACGACTAACCACTATGAAAACAGCTAATTGTCACCTCAACCGCTACAACTAAGCAAGTACCGCAACAACTGACTTTGTCTAACATGCCCTTCGTTGTCTGATTGTCATCCATATAGTATTTCATCAATATCTACTATGTTTGAAAAGTATCCTTACCTGGTTTAAGGTCAATATCACTTTCATTATTGTCTTCTATACCTGGTTTAAAAAAAAAAAAAAAGTATAGAGAAAATTAGGGGACAAAAAAAAAAAACAAAAGAAAAGAAAGAAGGAAAGGCAAAAAAGTGAGCTAGTGTATTAATAAGGGTATTTTGTGGGAAGCCACCTTTTATATATCAGTTTTTGTGAGAAACCCCTTATACTCCCTCCGTTCTACAAACAAGGTGATGCTGTGAGTTGCGGAAAACCAAGTGTCACCTTCTTTAGAGAACGGAGGGAGTATAATCGATTTTGTGGGGAACCACCTTATAAAAACAATTTCCTTTATTAGTGCCACATCGGGCCTGATTCCGACCAATTTATGAGGTGATGTTCCCGTTATACCCTTGCGTTTTTATAATTTGTTTATTTCCTTTGTTTAGATGAATAAGAAAATGACTTTCCCCCACTCGTATTTCTTTTCTCCCTTTTAATTTTGCACATTGAAAAATAAAATAATTTTATTTATTTATTTCAGCAAAAGAAATAAACAAATTATAATACGCAAGGGCATAACGGGAACATCATCCATTAAATTGGCCGGAATCAGGCCTAAGGTGGCACTAATACGGAAATTCTTTTTATAAGGTGGTTCGACACAAAATTGATTATATAAGGGGGTTTTTCACAAAAGGTGATATATAAAAGATGGTTCTATACAAAATTCCCTATTAATAATGATATATGCATTGTGCATTCCTGTTTCCCTTTCCGTTTTTGTCCGCAACCCCAGTGGTAGCCGCTAATTGTTCTTCCCCTCTTACCCTACAAATAATCAAAATACTACCCTGTCATCAGCTGATTTGGACTCTACACAACAAACGAGCTTCTGCATCTCCCCGAGTTAATAGGCTCCATAGTCCAAGTCCTATATTACTAATAACATCGTACCTATTATACAAGAAAGTATCGGGCATACCAAAAATAAAAGTATTTCGTCAAAAGTTTGCTAGCCAGCTGCCTAACAATCACCGGATGTCCAAAGAAGTGACTTCCAACTGAAGTCTCTCATGCCAGCCAGAAGATTTCATCCCTAAAATTGCTCTGGACTAATTGTCACAAAAGGGATGTGCTTTTGAAGCAGTAATGATTTGTAAAATGGAATTATTGGACCATTTATTAGGTCATGAATGTTTTCTTTACATGATTACATCTACGAAGTTAATTTATTTTGTTATGAACAAGCAAAGAGAAATAATTGGATTAGCTAATTTTTCCTTGCAAGGATGTAAATTTGGGAATGCTACTAGAAGCTAATCTTCCTTTCATAAGTAAAGATTATATGACAATTGAGGGGGATTTTTAATTGACCAAAGGTTAAACATCCAAGTAGTTAGAGAACATATTAATAGATCAAAACAAGAACTGTGGACATTGTGAAATAAATTTTGAAACCTCACTTGTGCCCCTTTTTGTGAAAATGAAGAGTAGCACGATACTAATATGGTCTAGCAAAAAAGCAGACAATTCATATGTTGTGATTAGCTTTGGGGGTCAGGGAGTGAGTATAACAATATTAATTCTATTATCTCAGTTGTCAGTTAAAGATATTGGGTTGATGTTGCAAATGACCAATTGGATGATTTTAAATTGTGGTAATACGACTTATGTTTTTATAGCAATATTAATTCTTTTCTCTGCAGATTGTTTTGCTGCTTCGACTTGTTCCACTCATTCCATTCAACGTGTTGAATTACCTTCTATCTGTAACTCCTATTAATGTGGGAGCTTACATGCTGGCTACATGGTTGGGTATGATGGTATGCTTAATTTGTTATATGATGGCTGTTTTTCCTTTTTACTTTTTATCTTCCCCACTGGGGATGATGAGATTGATTTTCCTTCCAAGACTGATGAAATTTTCGTCCTTTGGTTTCAATGACAGCCTATCACATTTGCTTTTGTATATGTGGGAACAACATTGAAAGACCTTTCTGATGTCACTCATGGATGGAATGAGGTTTCAACAACTCGATGGGTAAGTGCCCCTAATTATCGATAAGGTGCTGGTAGCTGGTTCTTTCACTTTGATTAAGCATGTAGAGCCAAATGTGGCTATTTAATACAAAAGAATTGCTGTACAGAGTTTTGATAAGAAGGGGCTTGGAGAAGTAACAAGGGTTATGATGCCTACAAATTCTTATCATTAGACTTTGGCAAATGTGAATTGAATTCCACTTAGAAATATGCACCACCTTCTACCCTACAACCCTTCCCAATAACCAATATCCACTGATAGCGTTAAAGGTTCTTGCCTATATTCTTCTTTAGATGATGCCACCCCATGAACATAGTGTAATGTGTGAGTCAGATAGAGACACTTTCGACTCTTGTAATTGTACAATGGCTATTCATGATTGCAAATGCAAGGAATGCATGGTACTCCCTCCAAATCTCAGTATCATTTTAGTTCATTTTCCAATTAAATATAAGTGTATATTTTGCATGTCCAATGTAAACATATGACTACTTTCCTATTCTACCCATCGTAATCTAATCCCCTAAAATCTTTAAATACAAGCATTATGTTGTGTCATTATGTTATTCCAAAAGTATATGCGTACCTACCTGACTTGCGATGTGGCAAAGCCTTAAACTACACTTAATTTGAATTTGGAGGGAGTATTTCACAGATAAGAAGCACTGAGTAGTTTGGTATATTATAATACAAAACAGAATTTTTTTGCAATGGTGACTGTTTCAGGTATTGGAAATGGACATCCTCTGCAAACGTAATGTGTCAGAACTTTCATACAATTCTCTGCACTCCATTTCTCTTCATACTGTTTTGCTCTTCATAACCTATTCCTACCTGTTGTGAGATTACCCCTTTCACAAAATATCAATCAACTAAACTACATGGATTTAATGAAAAGTAGATTGACAAGATGAATAAAAGGTTGCTTTGAGAGAGAGTGAGATTAACTCGAGGAACAAAGATTGTAACCTTTTTTGCAAGTTTTCTCAACCAAAGTTATCATTGAATAAGGACACTCTTTGAGCTTGCATGGTGTCAAGTACAGCTTGCATTTCCTTTCCTCTGGCTTTCCTTTCCATAGGAAGTCGTCTGATTTGGAATGGCTTTGGTGCAGGTGTTCATTGGATTCGGCCTCATAATATCTGGTGAGCTATCTGCTATTATCCCTTCGTTTTCATTGTATATTGGCCTTTTCATACATCAAAATATGTAATGCCCTTGGTGGTGTTAAATGAGAAATCCAAATGAACATTGAAAAGATGGAAGTTTGATAGTTTGAAAGCCATGTCAGTTGGGATCAAAATCCTTTGTTGACGTAACACTGCTCAAAATTAACCGTATAGTAACCCTGAAGCGTAACTGAGTTTTATTTTGACCTGCATGATCTATCCACACAAGTTACCAGTTAGCTTTTCACAATGATTATAGTTGCTAAACATAATATGCAAAAGCTTTACAATTGCATCATTGTCCACGAGTTGGAAAAAAAAAATTATATTTATAAACTATACCTAAAAAGGGGGAAAATGTTTTGGGGGTAGAATGTCACTAATATGTTTCTTCTGTTGTCAGTGGTTCTGATAATGTATATAACCAGAGTGGCTAAAGCTTCTTTGGACAAAGCACTAGCCCAGAATGCTGATATTGAGGACAGTTTGGGTTCGGAGGATACGATGAAACTGCCTACTGTAGGGCAGCCAACTTTTGATCTGCAGCAGCCGCTAGTTATCCAGATTGACCCTTCGAGGGAAGATTTTGTGCAATAAGCAACATGTAAATACTTGTTCGAGTCTCATTTTTTTGTTCTCTTTTCTTTGTGTCTCAATTCATTCTTTCTTTTTTCTTTTTTGTTTTTTTGACTCGGACTTACAATAGTCAGTGTAGATTAAATTGAAAATCAAAATGTACAACAGAGAAAAGAGGGGTTGGGAGAAGGGGTTGTCAAGAATAGAAGAAATGGAATATCTTTATAGTTCAACATCTAATCTAATTTTGGTGTACAACATTTTGTGCTGGTTCGATTCTATTTCGGGGTATTTGCTATTTAGAGTGAGTTTCACAATGTCATGCAAGGTGGATTAGTGATCCTGAATCACCTAAATAATTTAAAAATCACACTTGTGATGTTCATAAATAACCAACCTTATTCTTATTTATTTATTTAATTATTATTTAATTATTATTTTAGCAAGTACATAACCAATCAATGAAATGGCTAGAAATTGCAACTTTCAGATGAAATCTGTCATTGATGGTTTTTCCCTAGCTATGAAATTTCTGAAAGCTATAGCACACAAGCCTTTGTCATTTATGTATGATATCATTTATGGCCTCTGCATGTCACAGTTCATGCATTCACTAAACTGTAACATATAGCAATGGAGTCATTGTAGAGTGTAATTCTCTAGTGTTCAAAGTAGCATATTAACGACATTTTATGCACTTCAACCTGCGTTTCATAAAATGTCACCTAGCGTTTAGCAACTGTCACTTCACACCAGAAATCCAAAAAGTGGGCATCTAGTGTCAACTGATCGAAACTAGTTCTTTTCAGTTGTATGTTGAAGTTTTCTAACAAAACCGCCTACACATATTGACAAGGTTTTACCAGTAAAATGACACAAGAATCACAAAGAGGCACTTCTATTCTGCTTCATGTAATGCGTCAACAGAAGCAATGGGCATCATGTAAAGGCCTTTACTCTCCAAAAGTTTCCAAGCTGCAGTAGGATTCTCCTCTATTAAGTTTCCAATAACTTCTTCAACAGACTCCATCATGTGGTCCTGCGGACAGTAGTGACCATGTCCCTGCAATCGTCATTGTAAAACTTCAATCATTATACACATAGTAATTAACTGTATACAAAATACAAAGATACAATAGTTGAAGTAATTGAAAAAAAGATGCCATTAAACAGTCCTGACATGGACCAATTCAAACAGTTCTGGTTCACAAGGGACATTGCAGGTACCTCAATGTAGATTAAAGGAGTAGAGATTGGTTCGCCTCCCAGTTTACTTGCACTCAGCACCTGGATGTTCAAGTTCAACTTCAGTTATTGCCACAAGGTAATCAGTGACAGTTACACGCATGCAAGAGTTTGTAGACTAATATGTAAAGAAGGAACTTGTTCCTGTGGCTTCCCAAATGAGAAGAAATGGAGAGACCATGAAACTTGAGTCACAAGTCAAGTAATGAGAGGAGAAAAAAGGAGGGAAAGTCGCTTTGAGGTCAAGGACAAATGTAGCAGCCTTTCTTTTTTTCTAAAAGAATTTGCATCCAAATTTTGTTCTAATACAAGCAATGAGCAAGTGGGCATCCTTTTCCCTGTATGAGGCTATATCAGATAAGTTTCACTTTTACATTTGCTCTGACAGATGAAAATGTCTGATCTTGTGTTTCAAAAGGAACAAATGAGGATGCAACGAGTGACTTGATATTTCATCCACACAGGAAGAATATTGATGTCAACATACTACTATAAAAATTAAAATTATGAGATAGATGCGGTCACATCATGCAGGTGCATGTTGCTTACAAAGAACGACCAATTACCTTGAGTTGAAGTTCCAACTGCTTAATGTGGCTCATGGCATTATCTACTACAGCGTCTCGTCTGCTATTCTGCATCAATTGTCAGTTCACCCACAGCATCAAAATAATATTGCAGCAGCTAAGAAAATCATTAGATAGATCTGAAAGCAGAAACTACTCTGAAACAATTTAACATAAAGCCAACTGTAGATCCCCGCCCCAATACCCTTCCCCTACTCGCCATCTCTTGTCTCCCACTCTTGCTCCCCCCAACCAAACCTCATCTTGTATTAGTTAGTCAAGCACATAGATGAACGTAGTCCAGAATGTAAAACCAAACCAAAAGCTTAGAAGCATTTGCAGAAATTACAAGGGCAACTTGAATATGGAGCTATGCTTTAGTATTTATGTTTTAAAGAGGCCATTATATCATATGGGAGAGAAAAAAAAAGTCCTGTTCACCTTAAATGATGCAGGAAGCAGCTCCCGCAGAGCTTGTAATCTTTCATTCACAGTATATCTGAGATTCTGAACAGAGAATCATTATTAAGAAAGTAAGGTACAGAGAAGAAATTTGGTCAAATGCAATACAAACTGGAAGGAAAAACAGAATATGAATCAATACATCAAAGCTGAACACCTAATAAACACTGAACTAGCACCATATTTTTCTCCGACAGATTGGTTTTCTTTGATGTTGTGGGTAAAAGCTGCTTGTCTTTCTCCTCAAGTTAGGTAGAACAGATCGAAGCAACAGTCATGCTTTCTGATTCCCCCAAAAAACAGCTAGCTAAACTGCAATAATATACGATACAACCAGCCCAAATTTCTTACTGATGGTTTTATTATCTTGGATCACCAAGACTATCAAAATCTTGCAGTTTCAAAATTTTCAAAAGATAGACAGAACACCATTATACTTAATTCACTTAAAGAGCAAACAACTAAATGGATTTTGAGTTTCCAACTCTTTTATCAGGCCAATTTCACTTACAGCTTCCCTTGATCTGTCTCTACTTCTTTTTGGCATACTCTTGAAAGCCATTGCTGATAAACCACAGGCAGCTGCGCTTCCCTTCAACTTAGGCTGAAAGTCATTAGCAATGTTCATGTTTACTGCTTGTTGAAAAGTATGACCCTGATGCAATATTTTCACCATAAGGGCAAGACAAGTTTAGTTATACTTCAAAAAAGCTTTTAACTCCAAGAAAATCATGTGGTATAGACTTGTCTCCAGACTAAGGTGTACCTTAGATGACAAGTATGTGGGTACAACCTGAGATTCTGGACCTCCCATATTCATATATGTCATAGATGGAACAGTTTCTTCCTCCGTTATCCAATGGTTCCACTGCAAGAAGAGAAGACGGTCAATACTCGACTTTCAACTTAATTGATAAAAGGAAAAACTTACTTGACAATCATTGACATAAATAAATTTCTTGAATATAACTAAATTGTTGCTAGGCCAATTCTTACCACAGGGGTATCAAGTGTCTCAATTCCAGGACTCCCACACTGACTAGAGCACCTAAGTCCTGCCAATTCAATTAAACTATCACAGCTCTTAACTTGGAAAAGATCAGCTGTTGACTCGGTCCTTGAAAGAGTAATGTGATTGAAAACATCAGTAGATATATCAGCTAGACTGCCTTCAGTGCCATCATATATTCCCTTCATTTGCAGGTCAGATAACCCACTTAAGGCACTTACTTCGTATTCGATTTGATCCTCGGGCAATCTTTCATTGAAGTACTCAGCATAATTATAGGTTGTTTGGTCACTAGGAATCATTTGGGATGATACAGAGGCAACAAGTGATTCTTGTTACTATCAGCTGCAATTGGAAAGCACGTGCTTAAGTAATTTTGCATTCACATAATATAAAATTCATTAATAAGAAATTCCATTCAAAGCTTTCGAAATCTTTGGGTTCAGCCACATAATTATTTTACATATACACACACCACACCATGAAAGTAGTCTCTATTCTGCTTCTAAACCATTATTTACGTTTATACTACTATGTTACTTGGACTGTTCATTTTGCCTCATCACCCGAAAATGGGTATGGACTATGGCACTTGAAACTTCATTTTAAACCAAAACACCCAAAGCTTTCACAAGATGGCCGAGTCCGAGTAACATACACTGTGTATAACATAAGCAGGGAATGAGAACATAAGCAGGGAATGAGAGGAGGGAGCATTTATTAATACATTGTCACCAAAAAACAAGGAATAAATTAGTCCAAAAATATAAAAGCTAAATCGTGCAAAAGAACAAAGACCTAAATTGAATAAACAATGCGTCCAGAACTTGTCAATACACTTATTGGCCCAAAAAAAAAAAAAAAAAAAATATAATGCCCGGATACTACTCGTCCCTAGAACAAGTGAAAACTAGAATTGTAGGCAAAAATCATGTTGCTCTTTGTTACAAGTAGAACTTAGAAGCCCACAAAAATAAAGATAAATCGTCCTAAACTAAACTAGAAGCCCATAAAACTCCAGTGATTGAAGTCCCAGACAACTTTTTGTTACCCAGAAAGGCAATCAATATTTGATGCCTAATGACAATCAGAAATTGCCACAAAACCAGAGTCAGTTGCCACCACAACTATTACGCCCAAGAAATCCGAGTTCTTATAGCCTATGTTACTCGGACTCTAACTATGTCGGACACGGATACGTGCCGAGGTGTCGGACTTGCAATTTTTTCGAATAATTTTGCAAGTATTTGACCTAAATTGAAGTGTAAGTGTCCATACCCATGTGGGAGTATCAAGGATCCGACACGGGTACTTGAGGTGAAATGAAGAGTGCAAGTAACATAGCTTATAGCTGATCATGCTACAAAATAGCCCACTCACTACATCAACGCCACAACCATGAAATGAAATAGGCTATTTACTTGAACCCCCCATTGGACAACTATTATTCCATTGAATTTGGGGCTCAAGCAACAAGCACAAATTATTAAAGTTGTAAGTAAAAGGAACCCACATCAGATAAAGTCAGATCAGTGCAGAAACAAGAAGATAAATGATCTAAGTCACTTGTAATAACAACATTTTTGCTAAACAATGCAAAACATAAGAAGAAACGTATGAAATTTCTTAGGAGTACATCAAGAGAGGCAAATACAAATGCACAAAAGAGGAGAGACAGAGGAAAAGGAGAAGTTTTCTTTACCAGAGGAAGAAAAGTAGGTTTCTCTCAGACGTAAAGAAGTTTTTGGGGTTTGATTGTTGTTTGTGGATGATGCAGTTGCAGAGTAGTGGGTAAAGCTCCTTTTGGCTTCACAGGCAGGGCAGTGAGGCAGTGAGGCAGTGTACGTTCAGAGTAGCTGCGATCGTAGGCCAATGGCATAGGCATGTCAGTATAAATCTATCACTCAAATACCATCTTTGCCCTGAGTAATGCTACATCCATATCTAATCCATACTAGGGGCAGTGGCGGACCCAGGAAATTCACAATGAGGGTGCGAGTAGGTTTTAACTTAAATTTTTAGAAACCGCCTTTAGTTTTACTTTTGGTGACAAAATACTACTCCCTCCGTCCCGCTATTACGTTTTCAAATCAAAATTGGCACAAGAATTTAGGAGGAAAATTTTAGCCATTTTTGCCCTTGTGAAATAGAGAGAATA
>BSSO01001556.1:0-22964 GCA_030267885.1 Mesembryanthemum crystallinum
CCAATTGAAACTTGCATTAAACTCCACACCCAAAATGGTTTGGTAACGTGTGGGTGGGACAGAGGGAGTAAAATCATAAAATTGTGTATTTTTATGAGAATATTTTTCAATGAGTTTAAAGCTATTTGTAATGGAGCAAAGGCCTCAACCAGTTACAAAAGGTTGTCACTGAAATTACTCTTACATAAAGCCATTTGACAATACTCATAACTGTCATAAAAGATTGATGGCCAAAATTGATCAAATGAAATTCAACAATTACTTACAGATATTATGTAGAAATTGATGAATGAGGTAGTTTAGCAAATTACTTTCATTCATCCGGTCACTACTCACCAACAACAATCAAAATGTTGCGAAGATCTATAAGCGTTCATTTCAATAGTTTTGCAACTTATTTTTTCTCCCACATATTACTATTACTTTTATTGCATATTCAATTTAGTTCATTATAGTTGAAATGAACATGCTCTAAATAGAAGACATTTGCTCAATGTACGTGAAAGATTGAGTATATGACTTCATATGAGCTTTTTTCGATGATTGATGATATCATTGAACACGAAGGGACAAAAAGCTCCATTGTGTTAGCTACTGAAGTTGCACAACTTTAGTCTTCAACACTCATTCAGTAACATGCTTTACGTATCACACAATTTGACCATGACCATTATTTACATGACATGTCAGAATGTCTGGGTGTAACCGGACACTGGGATGCCATGATGCCCGGGTGACTGGACAACAAGGTACCTAAGATCCCTCAAAGGCCTTGTACTGATCACCATTCACAGGGCCTCAAACATAAAAATTATGGGTGAAAAGAAAATTAAATAGATCGAAACGATGAAGGTGAGACACTAATCTCTTTCTCTCTGATGACCAAGGCCATGGGTGTCTTCAACAAAATCGTTTTCGCACAATGTTATAGAGTTACAACAAAAGTTATTATTACAAAAAGATTTACAAAGAAATGACTATTACCAATAGATAAAATATTAATCATACCACTGAAAATCAACAGTCAATAGTCAATAGTCATTGAGGATGATTTTGGTACAAAGAAATGACTATAACCCAAAATAAAATGAGCCGCGGTTATGATGACTCTGTGTAGTCAATAGTCATTGAGGATGCCCCAAACTTTTTCCTCAACTTCCTCCCAAGACTTGGCGATCTTCAAGTCCTCCCATATGCTGAAAACAGCACCCAACACATTTTCCTCGTGCAATATACAATAACACCTGTCATCAGCCATACAGAGACACCATTTCAGCTACAGAACATACATGATAGTAATCAATTTCCAAACTGTAACGCCAACCTTATTATGGAGAATAACAGCGGTGAAAAATATTACATAGATATCAGTATATCACTATGGGATAAGAAGCTACTTGTGCTATAAGCACTTCATGCCTGCAGCCTGCATGAGTAGGCATAAGATGTGACTAACATATGGGTTTAGCAATGATTACGTGAAGCAAAACTTTGCTGGCTCTGCATGTGTCTTGAAGGAATTCAAGCACCTCCCCCATAAAGAATCTTCTTAGGTTCCGTGGGTCTAACAGGAAGAAACATTGGCTTCACAAGGCTTTTTTTTTTCTAGCAAGGTTAAAAATTAATATGTAACACCTATGTTTGAATAAGTTTGATTAAATCAGGGAAAAAAACAAGAAAATTGGGAAAATAATGGAAAAATAGGACAATGGAGGAAGATAGTGGAGAACACATGGGGATGATTTTGGTACAAATAGGACAGAATACAGGCATGATGACTATAAACATGTAGTGTATGATGCTTGTGATGGGCGAGCAGTAGTACATTAGTAAAGGGTCACAGGATGCTATTGGGGACCCGGTACTTGACCCCGCTAACGTTTCCTAAGGGGTCCCCATCCAATACCGGTGCCTGTTTGCTCACTTATAGCTTATGGATTCGAACCCTCTTGGCGACAGTTGAGTTTTACACAGAGGTAGTGAGAACAAAGGGAACTCGAGAGATCCCCAGGGGAGCTGCACCGCAACGCCTTTCCCAATGGCCTAACTTCATATACACTACACCCATGGTTTCACTATTGGGGCCTCACAGTTGGGTGAAGAGTAAAGGGTTACTAAAGGTTGCTTGAGACACAATCACCAACCCCAGGGGGCCTCCCACATTCTCATGGATGTCCCCGTTCGACATTGTTTGAGAATAACAACCTTCTACCTGAGAGCACTCCGACCTCAAGTCTCTTCAAGCTATATATTAAGTACATGACACATGCTTGTACCCTTCCCGGCGCTGGTTCTTTACTACACGGAAGTTTTGGGAGATGTAGGGGGACCCAAGAGACCACGAGGGGCACGGGGGCTTTCCCAAATAACCTAACTTCATCTACACCCACGGTTTCGGTTTTGGGGCCTCACAATTCGGTGAAAACTAGAGTACAGAGCCACCAAAGGTTGTTTCGGACTTGATTACTGACCCCAAGAGCCTTCCCATGTCCTAACGGGTATCCCCATCAGATGCTGTGTAAAAGTAACAACCATCGTTCTGGGACCTCTCTGACCGCATGTTCTCGAGCTATATAGCACATGGGACATGCATGCACCCTCCAAGACAGGTGCCACGATATGCACACCAGCAAACCGGGTATGAGGGCACTGTGTGTGTCCATGTTCCTTGGAGCAGGCCTCGCCATTTGTTGTTGGGCCGGAAGGCACCCACGAGGAGCGCTCCCGACGTAAGGAGGGAGCCAATGGCATAGAGCCATAAATGCCCCTCCTGATGTGTTGTAGTTTGTAAACATGTTCGTATGTTGAAAAGAAATAACTCACATGGCACGGTAAGAGGGTCGCCTAAACTTCATGACCTTGTCTGTCAAATTATGATTCCAGTCCTTTTTCTGCAACGGCAGCTTATAACTTGACAATAGCTGTTTAAGTAAGCGTGTATCTCCCTTGAAGATATCCAAATGTATAGGGATCAAGTCGAGAATAGGATCACCTGGATACAGAACAATCAGACATCATACCAATATACCATACCAAGCAGACATAGAACATGAACACCAACTTATTGATTAAAAGGACTCACCGATAGATAGATCACTAAAGTCAAGAATGTAAGAAGGCTTCCACAACTGGGCTTCTCCATTCTTTATGCAACCGTTACCAGATGCACAGTCTGTACGGCCAAGAACAGAGGTGGTATCCAAAGGCTCCATATAAATATTGTCATCCATGATATCTGAATGTATCCAGGAACAAGTTTCTCCCTGAAGCATATTGCATAATACAACAAGAGTAGATGGTCAATGCTAGAAACAGAATTTTGTATCTCAAGCCATTACACTTGCAAATGTTATGGTTATCAAAGTACCTCAAATATAGAAAGTAATTTCTCAATATCATCAGGAAGGTATTCATCTACTTTGTCAATGAGATTACCCGGGACAGGATTTCCCCTGCAAACAGCATGCTCTTTCATCAGAATTAATTAGATTAACAACACCATAATGTGACATGTGCTCTACTATCGTTGACTGGTTGAGAGTAAGGGTGCATATCTTAAACTTTGTATTATGAGAAGGTATTGTAGAATATCTCCTCTTACATTAGACGCAAGATCCAAATATTCAAAGTAATGCGTGGAGGAAGAACAAAGAACAATGTCGTGATCACAGAGCAAAGGCAATTTGCATTTGAAGCGGAGAGGAGTTTAATTTTTGATTTATTTTCACTTTTCTATTTTGTTGCAATAGATGCGCAAAGGCTGACGTCAAATGGGTTCTGAACCCAAGTCCCTGATACATCCCCATATACTTTACTAGCTAAACTAGTTAACAATGTGCTGAATTCAATAGTAGAGGCCATACAAGCCACCAAAATTACAAGGCAGGCAGTATTCGGCTGGGACGTAGCACATAGCACAATCATGTGTATCAACATGACAAAGCATTGGCTTTTTCCTTTTGTTTTTTTTTTCTCTTTTTTTAATTATTTGGATAAAACAAGAAATTATAACTTCAGGGATAAAGAAAAAGGCAAGTGTTAAGAATACCATGCAGTCCAGCGGTTTAAGACATCCTTCCTTCTAGCGGCGAGAGTGTGGAGGAATATCTCCCAGTCTGCAGCACTAGCAGAGTCCACAGAGTCAATTTCCATAAGATTGCTATTACAAGGAGAGACAAGTCCGTGCTTGATGTCTGCTAATAATGAGTTGTCCAGCTTTGGGAGGGGCAATACATGAAGGTTGTATATCTGTTCCCCTAAAAAGGAAGCCAAATTGAGAGCTTCTTCCCAGGAGAGTGATTCCCTCCTGCATAAGAGAAGGTGAAATGCAATGAGGGGGGAGAAACAATTTGAAATAAGCACCAAAAAAATTATGTGTCCCTAAAACTTACAGCTCAGCAAAGATTTTTCCTCTGCATCGTTTTGTCACAATGTAAGGCCAGATTCTCTTGCTTCCAGAAGGACTGATTGATTCAGAAGACAACCCTGCTTTTCTACATTCAAATAGTTTTTTGCTCCATAAACCAAAAGGACAACTATAATCTTTGCACTTGTCACTAGTCACATTGCAGTCAGTTATCACATCTGGCACTCCTTTACCATCCCAAGGTACAACAGAGTAAATTCCGTTATCAAGATATATAAACCCAGTAGCCAAAACATCAGGAACATGTTCCTTCAAAATAGATTCCACTCTACATAGGAGATTGTAGAACTCAAGCTGCAGATCAAATCAAAAGTCAAATTAGTGGCTTCTGTGACATGTGGTATATTAAAAGAGATCTATTTGGATTTCGGGAACTTGGTCTTGGGGTTTATACCTCGGTGCCCAAACTATAAAGTGAAGTTTCGAGGCCATCTTCAACATAGACTTTGATTACATTGTCCGCGATTAAATAAACCTGTCCAAGAGAGGGAAAGAAAAAGGAACAGGCTTGTATTTAAGCTCCATAACGTTAAACAGTTGCAACATGGAAGAAAAAGTCTCTAAAGATCCCATGTAGCAGGTACTTCTATTGGTAACAATGAGACTAGCTAGTCAAAAGGTTAACAAGATATGATGCATGTAGGTTATGCAGAAGTTGATTTCGAAAAATATGAGTATCACATAAGAGATGGGCTATGTTACTCAGACTCGTCAATTCACTTCAAGTACCCGTGTCGAATCCTCGACACTCGGACATGAGTATGGACACTTGACACTTCATTTTAGGCCAAAAACTCGTAAAATTCTCAAATTAATGGTAAGTCTAACACCTAGACACGTATCTGTCTCCGACATTTTAGCTGAGTCCGAGTAACATAGGAGGTGGGGAAAAAAAAGAAAAATGAATCAAATTCTCTTTTAGTGCTCACATAATATATAACAAAAGATGAAACTTTCTCCAAATGAAAATTTTCATGCATATCCAAATGTCCCGCGTAAAAGGGGAGACAAGCAGCAGTTCAATCTATATGCATCAGGTCTAACAAGAAAAAGATGTGTGCAGTCTTTGTTATACATCAAAAAAAGAACTTGTGTACAAGCCTTTTGGGTAGATGACTAAATTAAAATTTTCTATTATTAGGTTCCAGGCTCCTAGCTAGCATGGTTAAGCAATACAAGCCTTACAAGAAACACAAGCAAGACATACAAGGGGTATATAATTAAACAAGCATAATGGTGTAACCCATCAAGACACGAAGCTTACAGGATTGCTGCCTGTGCCAACAGGCAACTTCTCATCATCTTTGGGAGAAGGCAAATTATGGAACTCGCAAATTTTACCAATGCATTCAAGCCATTTTTCTGCATTGAGGGCAAGACACACTCCCTGGAAATGGTAAAACAAAAATAAGAGAAGTTGTGGGTGGATATTGCAAGAGCAGGGTTGCATGTTATGCAGCTGAAAGATAAACAATGACAACAATCCCAACCCTTATGCAATAAGGCTCCAACCAAGGTGGACTCTGGGAAGAAGATATCAAAACCAGAGAGAGCAATGCAGCAGAAAGACAACAACAAAAAAGGAGTAGAGTAACACTAAATAAATATCATTTTACAGTTAAACATTGTCAGAGAAATAAACAAGACTTATATGTTCATAGTTTCCCTGAGCCCACTAGATGAAAACGTAAGATATCATAATGTGGTCCAAGCAAAAGGGCCAAGCTAGCGATGAACACCTCATTTCATCCCGATAGATTTAAGGAGAAACATCATTTACAAGCCTCGTGTTTGACATTACCACCACATGGAGGGAAGTTACAACAAACATCAGAACCAGATTGTGTATCACTTACTCTTTGCTAAGGCAATTAAGAGACCACAAGCAATATTGTGATGGGTGCTACAACAGAGAGTGAGCTCCATTTGCAAGTTCTACCAGGAAAACCATTTATTACAGTAAATTCATAAACCTATCCTACATCATGCAAGCGGAAGCATAACCATAACAGACACAAGAATAATTAGAACACCAAATGAACGTGGGAAATACTTTTTCACCTCAATAAGACAAACCAAGGAACCATCACCACAACTAAGAATATCAACAATGTCATCTTTTGGGACATGAGCTACAAAACCATCAACCACACATAATTTTTCCTCAACAGTTCCTTACAGGGGCCTGGTGGCAGCCGGACAAAGGCACCTCTTCTCTACAACTCCTATAAATAGACTACAAAGAATTTCTAGTCCCACTGGATCTAGAAAATTGCACAATTTGACAAAACAGAACAAACAAAATAAAATATATATATATATATATATCAGCCAATTTCCATTCCAGTATATTCACAATATCAAATCCACTACTATCATGCCCCTAATAGTTTTACATAATTGATTTTTGGATTGAATTTATCAAGTTAAATTGTAAAAAGATTGTTAGATTTGTCTAGGAAACTTTTATAAGATTGCTGTTTTATAATTTTTACTAACATAAGATGATAATGGTCTAAGAATTCAAGTTAGGGTGTATTCATTTCACTTTATCGAATCCCATTTCAAGTTGTTCTCTTTAGATCACTTCAGTTTAGATCGTTCTGTCCAGGCCATTAACTTTTTCTCTCACAAATTACTATTCATTCACTTCAGTTCAGGTCGTTCAAGTACTTTCAAGAGAATTGGACACACCCTTAGTTTACAAAGCTAAACTAGACAATCTTTTTGGGGGGAGGAGGGAGTAGATTATTATTATCTTTATCATTATTCTCACAGGAATTGATCATTGAATTTTTTTTTTCTTGTTCTTGTTTAGAAAAAGAAGACTGACAAATTTCGAAAAAACAGACACATATTTGGAACAAGTAGTATTAAGTTTTACTGTTCTAGGTCACTAAAAAAATCTAAGGAAAAAGAATCAATAAATAATCAGGAGCTCACTTGCGCAAAAGATCTATAATCCCTGAATTCCTTTATTAGGAAACAAAGGAAGTGCATTTAAGGCTATCTGGCTATCCACGTTGCAGATATGACTCCTCTGTAAGATATCCAATTATATGAAAAAAATTCAATATTTTAGCCCATTATGCAGATAAATGGGATCAACTAGTTAACAGCTTAGATTTATGTTTCAGCCGACAAACAGCAAGGTAGAGCATCAAATGTCATGCATGTACTTACATGTTCTGCTACAGGTAACCATCAGAATGCCCTATTGAACAAACAGCTGAAGCAGTCTCAATTGATAGGTGAGAAGTAGACAGATGGGGTTATATGAAGTAATAAAAAAAAAAAGCCTTACAAGTTGGATTACTCTTCAGAATCATTATAAGAATAGCTGGAGATTTGGGCTTTTCTACTTCAAGTGAAAAACTATTTCACAATAGAAATCCAAGAGAAGAAGCTGCTACTAACAAAGACTGAAGAACAAAGGCAGTTCCACATAACTATACCTTCCATATCAAGTCCCTCAGTCCAGGTCTGGCTATCCAAAGCTTGCACAACCATTCTCTCATTTCCCTCTGTCCAATACAGTTGGAGGAGCTCCAGACAGAGTTATAATGATCTCTATCCTCGTCCAAAAATTTCGATAAGAAACTTATTTCATACGGAAGATCATGATTCCACACATCACAGCATTTAGCAGAATGATCTTTAACACTTTCATGGCTTGCATGTTGAGTTCTCAGTCTTTTATCTTCCCTTGGCACATCTGCTAAACCCGAACAACTTTTAGCACATTCCATAATCCCATCCACATCCTCAAAACTGCCATCATCAAGAGCAAGTAATCCAACACGGCAGACTCCTTTATGACGGTAGCCAGGAGCCATATCCAAACATACATACTCAAAGTTCGTAGAGTTTACAAAGTTTTGTGTAACAGCAACAGTGGTCTCCAGATTTAGCACACAATGCCACCATCCACTAGGAACAAATATGGTCTCACCAGGCAACTGAGTAAACTCTATAGGCTTGTTTTCATCTGGGAGGAGTGGATAAAATTCAAGCCACCACTAGAAAGACAAAATAAATAAACCAAATTAAATATATGAATAGAAACATAGTGTAGAAATTACCTATACAACAAACACCCAAACGACAAACAAGTATCTACATTGGAATACCTGTAAAGATGATGGGGTATCAATATTCACATCACCATCCTCTTCATTTACATGCACTGTTACACCTAAAGGTACTTTACCCGGAGGATACAATGCCCACCTGTTAAGGCAGGACACATGAGTTATAGTCCATAAATCAGCATATAAACGTGTACCATGGATATAGACACTTGCCTCTTTCATTTTAGGCCAAGAAAAAGCAAAATCTTCAGAAAATGGTCTACACCATACATATCTATTACCTATTGCTTCTTTGCATACTCATTGAACACACAGGTACCCACACACACACAACACAACCAGCAGGGAAAAGGAAAGATAAAATATAATGGAGAAGCAAGACGGTAAACAACAAAGATTTTTTACAAAGTTCTTGCTCGACTAATTTTTTAAGCTTCAGTAATGGCTATCTCATGCGCGTTACACACTAAAAAAATTAAAAAAAATTCAAGGAAAGCCATCTACTTTATCTCAATCTTACCAAACAGATTACTCAACTACTGCTCTTCAACCTCAAGTCCCAAAAATTCAACGATTATCTTTCTCCTCAGTGAGACTTGATATTGGTATCACACAAACAAACAAACAAAATACCTTTTAATGCCCCTGTAGGCCTTTAGATCCTGTCACCCAGCTAACTGAGGGTAGGAGCCTAAGAACAAACAAACAAACAAAATACCTTTTAATGCCCCTGTGGGCCTTTAGATCCTGTCAACCAGCTAACTGAGGGTAGGAGCCTAAAAGGGAATAGGCTTCCATCTGCTTACATTGGGAATCCTTAACTGCTAAAAAACCAATGTCTCAAGTGCAGTGAACGCACAGTATTCTTTATGTCACACCACCCATAAAGATAAAATCCTTCTTGTCATGGTCTTGTCCCTCTACATTATGATTGCCACCCATTGGAGGAATGATGATTAAATTGAAATCATCTCAAGGCATAGTTTTAATAGCCACTGAATTCATCCTCTTACAACCTAAGTCTGATTTCTACACCATAGTAAAGAGAAGATGGCAGATTATCAAGAAGGCAAAGCAAGATACAAGGCAGTGAGCAAGAAATACTTGTGCGATATTGTTGGCATCATTGCCATTCCACTAAAAACAAGCTAAGTTAGCTGTTTGGAACTTGAGCTATGAAATGCAGAAACAAATCCCAAGCAATTATTAAAAGTTATAATANCCCCCCCCCCCCCCCCCCCCAAGGATCCATTATCACTTATGTAAATGTTTGGGCAGAAAATTGAGCCTGAGCTTCACCTTTTACGACCACAAATAAGAGTGTTCCAGGCACTAGTAAGAGCTGGATCAACATGCCAAGAAGCTCCAGACCTTTCTGGTCCTATGATGAGCCATCTAAATGGTGGTCGTTGATCTATGCTCAAAACATCAAAAAAGTCCTCCCTAAATAGATGAGGTACATCATAATCCTCCAGCAAACCTGGTGCCACCTCTCCAAACTACAAGCAACATTCATGTAAGTGTCTTCAGCAGTTGAAATATGATTTAGAAATGCATATCAAAGTTTCAAGGGCACCTTCTCATCAAAAATATATAGGGGATCCTCATCATGTTGTACTTTTATGTATGAGACATAATCCTTTAATTTCATCTTCATCTTGCGAGCACTTCGTTGAGAAATTTTAAAAGGTGTATCCCCATACTTAAGTATTAATTGATCCAACGTCCATGTACTCCTTGCTGGCCAAGTATCAGCTATACCAGTAAGCAAAACCTGATATAGAGGACAACAGAATGATCTACAATTATTGAACCAAAGTGCAAGAAAGTTTATGAAAGGCATATATTATGAAGCAACACAATCACTGAACTAAGTTCAAAGAAAACATTAACATAAATTTCAAGTCTAGAAGCAAAACCAACAGATGTTGAAGATGAGGAAGTACAAAGCAAACAAAAAATTCAAACATCACGGAAACAAGGAAGGAGAATAGATCCTTGTGGGAGAGGCCAATGCCCTTACAATAAGGAAAAGAGTATTTTTCACCAAGGTTCATATCCTGTAATTCCTGTATCTTTAACAAATAAGTGAAACATACCGGCTTCTTTCCATCATATTTGTCACGGAACTCCTGTAAAGAAAGGTCACTCTTTCTTTCTACATTTCCATTATCTGCATAGAATCCATCCAGTGTAGTATAACACCTGTATAGTCTTCTATGGAGGAACAAAGAGTAGAAACCTGCACAAAAACAGATGATCCCTTTAACTAAAGATAACATCACAGCAACTCTTCATCAACTTCATCATCCTTAGCACACTATAGAAACAATCAATTGGCCAACAAAAGAAACCAATCATAAAACACAAGTACCATCAAAATGCAATGGCTTCTTCTGAGGTTCTTCATCTTCATTTATTGCTTTTTCCCTAAAGTTAACATTCAAACTATAAGAAGAAGTACAATTAACATGCAGAATATTGTATAAGTAACCAAGGTATAAAAGAAACTTCGAAAGCATACTGTAGCAGTGCTGTTTTCTTCCAAGACCCTTTGTATTGAAACTGACCAGTAGCATTGTTGAGGCATAGACTCATCCAAAGTGGCTCTTCATTGCAGAAGATGTACAGTACACTACATACCCATATGAAAAAGAAAATAGAAAAGTTCCATAAGAAGAATTTCGCAGGTACATGAAAGGATCATTTAACAACAATGATTTAGCTACACAAGCATACACTTTTCTTCCTTAGGGACCGTCTAATGTCCCAAATTTTCCATTATGACAGCTAAAATATGACAAATTTCATATATTACCAAACGTACAAATAAGATGTGATGTCTCAGTTCCCATGTTTCCAAAATCAAAACATATATGTCATTTGACCAAAACTGGGAACAAAAATGGAACGCTACCCAGAAATTCAAATACAAACATGATACATAAAGTGCAGCAAATTCATTTCTCTTTTTTGAAAATTGCTTCGAATTGGAAATCAACTATTGACTAAGCACAGAACAATCGAACATGTTGGAATTGAGTAATTGAAGAGGATGAGCAAACCTGCTGACACAAGCGAGGCGAGCAATGTCTCGAGGAGAGAGAGAGGCCAAGATATCACATATTACTTCATCGGGAAGAACTCTCAGGTCTCCCAAAGCTCCTACTCTCCGATCAATCACTCCCATTTCCATTTGCACACCATTATTGTTATTATTATTTGCCATTTCTAACACAGTTGAGGAACTTGAAGAAAGCAACTTAGCAAATCTGATTCCTTGTGTTTCTTTCTTGCTTCGATCTCTCTATCTCTTTCAATTTAAAGTTGTTCGTCAATGCAACTTGAAAATTGAAAAGCTTGGGTATATATTCTTTCCTGGGAGATTTGCAGAAGAGAGAGAGAGAGAGAGAGAAGAGTCAAATGGAATGCGTTTGACAAAAGCACAGCCCATTCTCTTGGCCCGACCCGACCCGGGGGTCGCGTAGAGATCATGCTGCGTTGCGTTGCGGTCGCGAAATTCCCCTTCCCCAAACCGCCTTTTCTTCTACGCGTTTGTACGGAAGCTTTCTTCCTTCGATCTTCGCGTTTCTCTCTGGGCTTGGTCTAGTAAACTACAGCCTTTTGGGCTAAGCTTGACGGCCCAAATATAAAGAGCGGAGTACTAGATGTTTTAACGGTATAAGTACTCCCTCTGTTCTTTAATGAAAGTTAGGCTTAACTTTTTGATCCGTTTTTAACTCAAGGTTACACTTTATATTTTTGGACAATCAAATCCCCAAATTCGACAAAAATATCCATTTGCATACCCTTCATGTATAAAGTGTCACAATTATCTTTTTTTAAGGGTATTTGGGTAATTTTATCTCTCTCCAAAGTGGGGAGATGAATAGTGTCATGTAACCTTCATTTGAGAACGGAAACAGTTTAGTCCTACAACTTACTCCATATTTAATGATAAAAATATTTTAATGAAATAATATAAACAGAAGTTACACTTTTCTATCACATGAATTATTATTCAATAAATTCAGTTTAATCAGCATGTTCAGTTTAATTCAATCCAATTTAGATCGTTTTAGTTGAATAAAACATCCTAAGTTTGTAAGTGACATGGTTTGAGTTGACACTTGAAAGTCTATATTGAAAAATATTTTTAAAATAACATTGTAGTAGTGTAGTATTTGTAACTTGTAGATAATATGGTTTGAGTTGATATTTGAAACTCTAAATTTTTAATGGCTTTTTTACAGGAATACAATTCCACATTTTATGACATTCCAGTTTAAATACTAGTTTGAATTGAATTCATGCATACAAACAAACAAGTCATCAAGAAATGTATATTTTAGAATATTCCCCCTCTCAATATTTTTTTCCCCTACTTCCTGAGTTGACATTTTGACAATTTGACATCTTACAAGCTGGTAGCTACATATTGAATCTTTCATCCTTCAAATAATTGAATTGAAGTAGAAATATGGAGTAGTATAAACATAGGAGTATAATCCTCCAAAAAAAAAAAAAAAAAAAAATACCACTACCTTTATTGTCATTGACTCGTTGCTCGGCTGCAAGTCATATTAGCCGAGCCAAGGAATATTCGGGATCATTCAAATTCTTAACTACCAAAATTCCTGTTATTTGCCCCCACCTCACTCACCCACCCACCCACTCACTCAACCATCCCCAACCCCCATAAAATTAGAAATAAAATTCTCTGCAGCTTCACAATCCAGGCCAGGGCAGCAAATTCATATTTCACCAACCCCACATCACATATCATTGAGCGCCAAAGTAGACACCAACAAAGCTAACTAGTATTTTGTCTACCTCATATTCATATTCATATAATAATCATATTCATATTCATTCAGCTCCACTTTCAAATCAAGTCAACAACTCATTGTCAAGTTATGAATATTCATTCAGCTCCACTTTCAAGTCAAGTCAACAACTCATTGTCAAGTTTTAGGTGCGATTCATGGAAATAAATTAGGATTTTGACTCTCTTCATTTCAGTTATGCAACTTATTCTTCTTCTTCTTTTTTTTTTCCCTCATATATTAAAATCTCATTACAATCCGTTCAATTTAACATATTTTGCTGTGCAATGAACATAGCCTTAGGTGCACAATGATCAACTAATCATGATACAACACTTTCGGACTAATAATTTTCACACAAGACAGAATTATGTTTGGAAGCTACACTTGGGTTTTATTTCACCATCATCTCAAACAAACCACAGAGCATTCGGTTTCCCCCCGGTATACATATACGATACACAGCATGTAGATTAAACTAAAAGAATTCAGTACATGAAATAAATACTAGTCATACTCATACAGTCACTAAGAACACTTTAGGCAAGCAAAAAAGAGAGGACAGATAGTTGGATCTAGGAAGACAGACTGGGCTGGGACTTCATCCTCCTCTTCCTAAGGCGCTCTGCGATGATGAAGGCAAGCTCCAGAGATTGGGATGCATTGAGCCTGGGGTCACAGTGTGTGTGGTAGCGTGAGCTCAGGTCATCAAAGGTCACAGTTTGAGCCCCACCGATGCACTCGGTCACGTTTTGTCCCGTCATTTCTAGGTGAACCCCACCTGGGTGACTTCCTTCTTGTTCATGAACATCAAAGAATGCTCTCACCTCAGCCTGTTCATTAAAACAAAAAATATCTCATCAAAAGAACAAAGTAGTAGTACTAAACATACCAAGAGGTATATTATTTTCCATACAAGACAACCTATCCAACTTTTAGAAGTCATTGCAGCTTGTCAATTGGGAGAATCACATTATACAAGCAAACTAAATTGTTTGGCCCCTTCACCACCTACCACATCCTACCTACCATTATCAACCCCCACCACATTCCCCCACGGAGAAAAAAAAAAGGGGAAAAAAAATGTGTTTGGTATATGGAGCCACCAGCCTATGAAGCAAAATAGCCTTCAGTTATAGGCTTCTGGTCAGGTAACCCAACTAGAATTTTTAACTCAAGCTTCCCTGGGGGGCCAGGATCGGTAGGCCCGAATCAAGCAATGACCAAAATGCTTCTCTTCTGCATTTGGCAAGGCAGAGATGCACAAAGACTGAGGAAGAAGCTATTCATCACTATAAGCAGGCAATGTTCATAGACTGATAGAAGCACCTTAATGGTTGCCCGTAGACACAAATGACCCTGACACTCACCCGCCCCCTCCCATGTAATTAGATCGCCATGAATGCAATAAATGGTTTGTGGGACAATTGTGATCAGTTTTCCCTAAACATCCAAATTTGGGATCCAGCCACAACTCATTAAATCCTTCCTCACATCTTGTGGATATGCAAGGTAAATGCAGAGCTAAATTACCTTTACAACATGCCAATTCCTGAGGATATTCGTTGCTGGCAGAGACCAGATTCTATTGAATGCCATAAATGAAATGCAAACTCGTAAAGAGATAGTAGTGAAAAAAACAGTAACATACCCGAATAGCATCAAAGGGCCTAGTCTTCAGACCACAAGGTGCTTTAATGGTATTTCCATGCATAGGATCACTGACCCAAGTGACGATTTGTCCTGCCCTACGGACAGCTCTAATCAAATGAGGAAGCTTCACTCTCATGTTCTCAGCTCCCATTCTTGTGATTATTGTGATTCTTCCTGGCTTGTTCTCAGGATTGAAAGTTTCGATGATCTTAACCAGCTCATTAGGGTCCATCTTGTCACTCACCTGCACCACCATTAACCATTAATTTTGAAATGAGTAATTCACGTTACTTGGCTTAACAAGTCAGCCTAATACATATAAGCAATAATAATAAATGGAAATTGCCATAAACAGCATTTTATCAAGCATTTATACCTCATCACCAAAATATAACCATTTAGATATGATCATGGATATTAGCTATTCATAATACCCCACAAAGCTAAAGCTTCTTCAATCTTACAACGACTGTAGTAATGTTCTATCTATTTTCTATCTTAGGTGTATATTATACTTACATCTTGAATACAGGAAAATGGCTATCGCATTAAATTACCTTAATTCCAAGGGGATTCGCTATTCCTCTGAGGAACTCAACATGAGCACCATCAAGTTGCCTGGTACGCTCTCCAACCCAAAGCATGTGGGCAGAGCAGTCGTAGTAGCGCCCTGAAGTTGAATCTTTCCTTGTAAGAGCCTGTTCATAAGGCAACAGCAAGCACTCATGGGATGTCCAGAATTCGGTTGCTTGCATGAGAGGGTGGTCAAGTGTGAGTCCTGCAGCAGCCATGAAACCAAGGGCCTCGTCCACCCGGCTAGCTAATTCCTGGTACCTGCCACAATAATCAACAATAACCATATGAAAATCTGAAAACACTTTCAATAAGCACAGGGTCAACTTAATGTAAATTTTTATAGAAAAAAAATGAAAACCTAAAGAACTGTTTCACAACTTTCTCATGCGCTCTTTTCACTATCATAAAGTTGGCAGAATACTATGGAGAAAGATCATAAAAAGTTTACTCTAGAATTTCAAACTGTATCATCATTTACTCCTAATAATTCTGAGATGTGAAAGAACATGTGTGTCGCTATACTCACATTATCCTACTCACTAGGGAATCATCACACCATCAATACCAGAAGACAACAAATCATAGAACTTAATAAGCAACGGATACAACACATTAGGAACACGGGACCACTTATGACAAAAGATTTCTCCTGGATCCCCTAAATCATGAATACATCCAACTCGACAACGAATCAGAGTTGAAAGATTAAGTACTAGCATGATATTATATCACTGATGTCAATTACTGATCCGGCAATACCATTCCTAATAACCAGGTTGCATCACAACACTAAAAGGCATAATTACTACTCAGGGAAACCAACCAAAAACAAATAACATAGGCATCGCTATCACTATCAAACAAACAATAACAAAGAACAAGGCTCAACAAAACCATACCTATCGCCCTGTTCGCTGTGCTCAGCGAAATCCAAGTTCCACTGAGTAATCCTCTGCATCGCGGCGTAACCTCCGGTGGCAAAGGCCCTCAACAGGTTAAGCGTGGCGGCCGACTGGCAGTAGGCCCTGATCAACCTCTGAGGATCAGGAGTCCTTGATTCCAAGTCAAAAGCGTCCCCGTTGACATTGTCCCCTCTGTAGCTGGGCAACTTAACGCCATCTCTCTCCTCAAATGAGTCTGACCTCGGCTTAGCAAACTGCCCAGCCATTCTACCCACCTGATCAATTCCCCCAAAATCACAAAATCAATCAATTCATCACCCCAATTCATAGCACTAATAACATCTATATCCATTCTTACTAATCAAATCAATCCCAACATTCCAACAAATTGAAAGAATCCAATCAATACCTACCTACATGCACAATGCAATAAAGCTCCAAAATTTAAACCATTTTTTTTGATAGATGAATGTATGAATATTCACAATAAATGAATGAAATGGGTACCTTAACAACGGGCATCTGACCACCATACATCAAAACAGCACCCATCTGAAGAAGAACCCTGAAAGTATCCCTAATGTTATTGGCATTAAACTCCTTGAAGCTCTCAGCACAATCTCCACCTTGCAAAAGGAAAGCATTGCCGAGGGCAGCATCAGCGAGACGCTCTTCGAGAATCCTGGCCTCACCAGCGAACACAATCGGTGGGAAATTCTCGATCGTCTTCAAAACAGCTTCAAGCTCCTTCTGATCCGGGTATTCAGGTAACTGCAACGCCTTCTTGGTCTTCCAGCTCTCGAGGGTCCATTTGTGATCCGCCGCCTGCTTCTTCACCGGCGCCGCCGTGGATGCGGTGGTGGCGGCGGAGGCGGTGGCGGCGGAGGGAGGGATGGAGGGCTTGGATGAGGCAATGGGGGGGTTCTTGTCGGCGGATTGGACGGCGGAGATGGGGCGGAGTTTTGTGGGGAGGAGAGAGAAAGTGGGTTTAAGAGAAGAAGAAGAAGGTAAGATGGATTTGTTGGGAAGAATTGCGTTGCTAGAGAGAGCCATTTTTGGTGTTTTTAGGGTGCTGCAAGTCTTGACTTAGACCTGGGATTTTGAGGAGAGAGAAAAAAANGTTGTTGGGCATATTAGCATGTTCTCACGTTATATGAAGATGAAGATGAAGAAGAATAAGAGAGGAGAGAGAGGGGCAGGTGAGGGAAGAGGAGGAACATTTTTGGAAGAGTGGGGGTGGTAGTTGGGAGTCGAGGGTATTTTAGTAATTTCGTCTTGTCCTTTTTTTTTTTCTCCTTTTTATGTTACATTAATTTTGTCGTTTTGGCTGCGAGGCTTTCACCTACTAATCGCCACTTCGTTTTTTTTTTCTTTTTTTTCTTTCTTGGTGTGTGGCGAGCGGCGGCTGCAGCTGGCCACAACTTGGGAGTTAGGCGCCGAGCTGGTTGAAGCCGCGTTGAGCTGATTGGAGAAGGATCTCCGGAGATTCTCCTCTAGTCTGGATCCTATTCCTCATTAGTAGAGCTGGCAAAAGCTGACCCGACACGATAACACGACACAAACCGGACACGAAATAAACGGGTTAGGGTTGAGATTTTCGACACGTTTAATTAAACGGGTCGGCACGAATTTACCCGTTTAATTAAACGGGTTAGGTTAGGGTTGAGATTTTCAGCACGAAACCGACACGCTCTGACCCATTTATTCAAATATGTCTAAGAATAAACTCATTTTTATGCTATTTTTATTAAAAATTGAAGTGCGAATATATAATTTTTCATATTCTACTTACTTAATGCATAAGTGAAAACTCGAATCGATAAGTTTCAAATATTAATAGTGTTACTTTATTGATTTCTTATTTATATTTTTTATTTGTACAAGAAAGAACTTTAGATAAATTGGCAAAACGTGTTCAACGGGTCGACACAAGTTTGACACGATTATTAAACGGGTCGGGTTAGTGATGAAAATTTTTAACCCGTTTAACCTTTGACACGAACACAAACACGACACGACACGATATGACACATTTGACATCTCTACTCATTAGTCATTCTCATTCCTCAGTAAAGTTTTCATGAAGAAAAAAAAGATAAACGCCTAAAAATTGTAGACATGGTAAGATCAATTTATGTTACAAGAACATATGGTTACTTAAGTGCCATATAACACCGTTTTAGCAATCAATGACTTTTTAATAACATTTCTTATTAGGGATGTCAATTGGTTGAATATGGATCAGGTTGAGTCATATCCATATCCATTGTATTTCTCCATTCATATCAATAGTCATTTACATTTCTCTATCCATATCTATATCCGTATTCATTTAATTTTACTTCATCCATCCATATCAATATCTAATGAATGAAGCAGGTAAATAGATATCCATTGAATATCAAATTAAGTTTATTGATAACAAAATTTTCATTTAACCACAATATAATATTGACTTAGGAGAATAAAATCGACAATTGGCAAGCCATATGATCCCAAGTTACACATAGAATATACACAACAAAGATCGATATTTTTAAAAACTTGAAAGAAATGTTTAAATTTGTGACGAGAAAGAATAAAATTTATTAACATAGTAAAAAACTTTGTGTTTTGGATAAATGGGTGGATCAATGGATGTCAACTCCTTCATCCATATCCAATGCGATAAACATTCATATCCGATCCATATCCATTATTTATCCATTTAAACTCATCCATATCCACTTATAATGGATCGAGTCAGGTGGATGTTTTATCGGGTCGTGTTGCCATTATCATGCCTTTCTTACTCTTTGGAAATGACTACATGCTTAACACTATAAGGAACTAGTTATCAAGTATCAATCAACCGTTTCAACAATAGAGATAGACATATACACATATCACTCAATCCATTAGGAATACTATCAATTAGTGATAATGGCTACCTAGTGAGCAAAGTTGGGAGGCTTGGTCGCTTGGAGCATAGACTCGTGAAGCCGCCTGAAAACCGCAGTCGTGGGAAGGTTCAACTCTTCTTTATTTTATTTTACTTTTCAACTAATTTTTTATGCAACTTATTGTAGTGACCAATTTGCTTAATATATAGTATATTATTTGTGTGCACGTTGAAATATAAACTTTAGTGTAATTAAAACCGTAAAAAAAAAAAAAAAAAAAAAAAAAAAAAGTTAACTGTAAATAATGTATAATGCATTATAATGTAAAGTAGCCACCATCTTGGCAGCTTCCTTGTCTAATAATAATACTTATAGGTTTACATCAACAAGTAAAATTTTCATTTTGATATTAAAAATAAAATAACAGAACTTTTCCATACCACGACTATTAATTTACAGATAGGAGTGCACGGCTTAGGTGTTCCCAACGGGGAGCCTATTATTTTCCATATTTTTTTTTTATAATCCTTTATTTCATCCCATTGTGATTAGAACCAATAAAAGCTTTTTCAAAAGCCCAAGTAAACACCACCTTAGTGTGGACTCGTAGGTGATGGTAAGGCTAATTCAAAAGCCCACTCCACAAGTTTCTTATTTTTTTTTTTTTACTTAATCAACAAGTGTAAAATGTTCCACTCAAAAAAAAAAAAAAAAAAAAAAAACAAGTGTAAAATGTTGATCAATAGAGAAGGATTGATTGATAAAGTTGAACAATACTACACAATGCTTCTTAAATTTTGATAAATTAATGAGTTGTAACTTGTAAATTTGTGAAGATCATCAGAGTCTCATAAATAAATAAAAAAAAAAGGCAACTTAATCTATGTATGACGTATCAAAAAATGTCAATTTTTCCCGGAATGTGAAGGAAATGATGAAGAAACTAGAGGGTGGCTTTGCTAATCATTTCTTAGTGCAATAATAATGAAAATTACATTGCAATTAGAATGATGATAACGTTGGCCCATCAAGTCATCTACCTACCCTATTCCACCACTTTATGATCCCTTCTCCTCAAAGACCAAAATTCAAACTTTCCCCTCCTACCATCCCCCACAAACAAACTACTTGCGAGTATATAACAATAATAATAAATAATAAATAATAATAGAGATCGAAATTATAATAATATATATAGCTCTCTCTTCTTTCTGTATAATATATATATATATATATATATATATATATATATATATATTCAATTTTCCCTTTTGCCCCGATACACGTGTTTAGTGCTATAATCATGGCACATCATCAATTATTCATTAGGTATGTTATTCTTTTATTTTATATCATAAAAAAAAAACTAGTCTTTAATCCCGTACGTTGAACGGGTTTATTTTAATATAATTGCATAATTATTTCATAGCATATACCATTAAAAAATTTAATTAATTCTATAATACAACTCTATTAGTTACTCGAATTATGAAAAGCTTAAAACAATAATTATGTTTCTTTTGATATAATTGTTGTTTAAAATATGTAAAGTGATAGTAATCTTCTTCCTATAAAGAATTATTTACAAATATAGCAGATCTATTAGTGAATCATAATTAAATATAGCTCTAAGGTAAAGAGATAATGCAAAAAGACAATTAGATTATCATAAAAATTTGTTTTGAGTACCTATGCCCTTGGCAATGAACCAATTGATAATTGGTGACTCTTATTTATATCTATATGGTTTTGTCTTATTTTATTTTAAAAGAGACTCTCACTCCATCTGTTCAAATTTGACCTTCCTAGTTGAACTTTTTGCAGTCTCTAAAATTAGTCTTTGACCATTGATAGTTTATAAAGTACAATAGCTAATATTATATGAGTGATTTCGTTTGAAACTACTTTTCAAGATAAATCCAATAATTATATTTGTATATTTTTTGAATAGTTAATAGTCAAAATTCATAAAATTTGACTCTTAAAATTTCCGTTTGAAAAGGTCAAATCTGGACAGAGAGAGTAATATATCATACAGAATAGGCCAGGGACTATATTATGAATGCCTTTGCAATATTTTTTTTTTCTGTATACACATGCAACACACCAACATATGCGCCAAAGGGAAAAGGAAAGACAAACAAAACAAGAAATTAAGCATTTATTTTTATTTTTATTTTTATTTTTATTTTATTTTATTTTTTATTTTTTTTGTAGTTGTTGTTGTTGTTGTCGACGATAATGATGTTGAATCTTGTAATAGAATACATTTACTTTATGTGTCAATTTTTTTTGATAGAATTTATGCGACAATTTGGTTATGCTATGAAATGCATAGAAATCATGCGCATGCACAATCCAATTCCCTCCGTCCCTAACTTTCCTTAACATTGCACTATTCACACAAGAATTAAGGAGGGTGTATTTGGACTATTTTGCCTTTGGTTGATAAACATTAAACTAATGGGTAGTGGGTGTAAGAAACATTAAAATAATGTGAAGAGAGAGAGTGATTGGAGAGAGAAAGTATAATTTTTTATTGTATGTAAGGGGATAGTGGGGGGTAATTAAGGGAGAATATGAGGAAAATATAGTTATGTTAAGGTAAGTAGGTGACTTGATTTTGGGAGTTTTGTTAAGGTAAGTGGGGGACGGAGGGAGTATGCTACAGACGACATTTTTCTTCTATTTACAAGCAACCTTATTTCATGAAAAAAATCTAATCTTGAGACAGTTTATAAGGCTTTTCAGTCATGTTATAATTACGATATAATTAAGTTTACATTAAAAAAATATAGTAATAATAATTAGGAAAAATATATGCCAATGATTCAAATATAAATGGTCTATTAATAATAATCCCACATTTTACTTTAGTCAAGAATAATCCCACATATAGCATACCCTAATAATAATAAACTAAATAATAACCGGGTTACCATTAACCCCAAACGCTACTAGCTTCACCGTCATCAACATCGTACAAGAACTATACTGCCATGTTGCCCCTATATCCACTCGTGAAATAATTACCAGCCCTCTTAATATTCACTTATTCTCACCCCACCCATTCTTGGGCACCATCACAACTAGCTACTCGCAAGTAAGTTGACTTAGCAATTCTCACCCTAGTTTTAGACTTTTAGGCAACAAGGCAATACTCACTTCCTTTAACTACTTAGTACTCCAATATATATAGAGTAAGGGTATGTTTGGCAAAAGAACTACTAATTTTATAATAAAAGCCACAATGTTAATTTTAAATTATCAGCAATCAAACAAGTTGTCAAATCATTTTCAATTTTCAACTATAACTATAGCAAATCATGAGGAAATACTATACCCATATTAGCATTCAACTTTAGGTTGCAAGACAACTAGTTCATTATCATTTCATAATTTTCAACTATTTTCTACAAAAAGATATTTTCTTTTTAACATAGAACAGCTACAAACACAATTAATTTTGCCAAACATAGCCTAATACTTACTCCCTCTGTCCCGAAATTAGCTTTCAGAAATGAGATGTTGCAAGATTTTAGGTGAATATTTTTAGACAAATTTGCTCTTGCACTAATAGAGGGAATAGAAAATAGAAGAGGAAATTT
>BSSO01001557.1:0-22938 GCA_030267885.1 Mesembryanthemum crystallinum
CAGTTTGATACATTCATGCATTGCATTTTGATCGATTTGATTCTTCTGCTAACATTCACAAGAAGAGTAGAGAGAGAAACCCATGCAATTTGATCAATCTTTGATTTTGATGATGGTGTAGTTCCCTATTCAATGGCAATCGCAACTGCTAATGAAATGAAATTTTTTTTTTTTTGAGAGAGAGAAAGGAGAGAGAAATGAGGAAGCTAGAAAATGGGGAAGAAATAAGGAGGGCATTTTCGGAAAAAATAGTTACGTCGAGTAATTTTGCTGTTACGTTAAGCAATCTTCAACTTTTAAACTTGCTGCAACCAACTCTCCCTAATTTTTCCTTCCATTGGCAATCTATTACCTCTATAGAGACAATATAATTCTCAGAATAACGTAAGAAGGTCTGCACTCCCGCCTATGAGGCTAAAGTTGGTAGGTTCTTTGAACATTTAAATACTCCTACTTCATAGCTAATCACCTAACGTCTATTCCCTCTCTCTCTCTCTCTCTCTGCAACGAATTTGAAATCAAGAACACCCCCACCCCTCAGAGGCCTCAGTTTCATAAGTGATGTTGATGCCACTCAAACATCGTGGCATTGTCACTGCTGTCACCGACGATCGCCATTTCTCTCTCCTCCTCCGCCATGTTCTGCGGCGGTGATGTCACCGATCCGTTCATCGCCAGCGCCGGAGAATTGCCGCCGATGGAGGACGATCAATCGCCGCCTTTGTGCTCTTCGGCTCCTTCCGCTTCCTCGCCTACTCTTCTTCTCCATTGGCTTCTTCTAGTGCTAGCTTCGTTTTCCCCTCCATCGACAACATTTCCTCTCAGGTAACTCGTGCTCTCTTTCTTGATTGATGGATTGATGATGATTAGTTTTATGTGAACTTGTGCTTAATTTGTGATTTTGGCGCGTAATCGTTTATCTATGAGCTAAGACGTTAGTGATATTGGGCTGAACAATTTTGGCGATTGTTTTTCTTTTATTTGTTATTTTAAGATTGAAGGCGAGCACTGAACTTGGTTTTTTCGGTTTGAGTTGAGTTTATTGAGGAATGCGAATTGTGTGATCCAAATTCAAGTTCCTTGTCTTAGTATGCTCAAACTTGTTGCCTCTGTTGTTGATTTCTGATTATTTTGTTTCTTAAATACAATTTCTGACAATTAGTAAAGTTCTCAATTCTATGTACATTTGCTAGTTTATTCCACTGCAACTGGGCATCGAAAGTAATTATGGCTAGTGACTTATTAGCACCGAAAGCGTGACAGAATTTCGATATCTTTAATTCAAGGGAATGACTTTTGATATCAACTGGCTCATAAATAACGAGCCCCTTGATAAAGTTGTGTTATTTGGTTGTTATGTTTTGCGTCAGTACATTCTTTTGAACTGGCTGTTACAGATGACCGTTGAACATTCGAACTCCTTGCATAATTTCTTGTGGCTGATTTGGTTCACACTCAAGCAGCTATTGTCCACTGCTCTACTGGGTAGCTGAATTGTTAGATGAAACTCACAAAATCTTGCTGAAAATCTCTAATGCTTGTATTCAATGTTTCTCAGACTCGGGATCCAAGGATCGGGTTTGGGTGGGGATCCAAGGATTGAACTCCTCTATGTTTAAGGAATTTTGTTCTTGTTTTTGTTCTAATTTGAAGTACCGAAGTGTCATATCGTATCCTAGTATTCAAGGATCTGACACTGATACTTTTGCTGAAATGAAGAGTTTGAGTAACATTGCTTGTATTTATCATCTTGATCTAAGATTATTTAGCTGTATATACCTCGCTCTCCTGACTGCATTTTGCATAGAGTACTTGTAACAATAAACCAATAAGACAAATCTTTTTAGTGTTGTATAACACAGCTATCGTCATCTGGTGCTTCCTTTGCTATTTTCCTTTCTGACAGCAGTTTAAAACATCTATCTCTATTTAATCTTGTCTAGTATAATGACTCACTCATGTTCACTGTGATTCTTATAAAAATCGTAGGATAAGGAGTACAAACTTGAAAGAGTCTTGATGGATGCTGCTACCAAAGACAATACTGTTATTATAACAATCCTGAATGAAGCATGGGCTACCCCAAATTCAATTGTTGATCTCTTTCTTGAGAGCTTCAGACTGGGGCTCCATACCCGAAAACTTCTGAACCATTTAGTGATTGTTGCTTTGGATGAGAAAGCCTTTAAACGGTGTATAGCTTTACACACACATTGCTTTGCCCTTGTGACTGAAGGCATCGATATTTCTAAAGAAGCATACTATATGACACCAGATTACCTGAAAATGACGTGGAGGAGGATTGATTTTCTTCGAAGTGTCCTCGAGATAGGTTACAATTTCATATTCACGGTAAACTTATACTCATTCTCTACTTGTCCGTTAACCTCTGGGTTCTGCATTTAATTCTTGAATCATTCATCTTGTGCAGTTCTTCATTCACATTATGTGGTTGAGTTGCTTGCATTTAGGTAATTAACTTTTGTCAACTCTACAATTGCTAGCCTCAAATTAGGTTCCATGAATCTATAGAGAAGAGAGATTGCTTGGGTATTTCTTGTTTTTAATCTGCCTTTTGTGTCATGTCACTCTAATTAGTTTTCATAGGTTGTCATTTGTTTACCCACTTGAACCTCCATTTCATATGTATCTCTAATCAGGATTCTCTAATCAGGATTCAGGAGTAAATTTATCAGGCTGAGTACATGTTATCTATCACGGTATCACCATTAATCAATGCTTCATCAGCTTTGAAGCCGAAAGACACCTGTTTCACCAGTTGGCTGCGATGTTGGACATTTAACATAATTTCCTTTTACCTTTTCAATGTAAACCTTCATTATTTCCTGCTTACATATTCTCTAAAGTGGCAACTTGCCTTATTGGAGTTTCTTTCCTGATGCTGAATACCACCTCCATCTATCTTCTCCTCCAGGATGCTGATATCATGTGGTTCAGAGACCCATTTGCACACTTCTCTGCTGATGCTGATTTTCAGATTGCATGTGACCATTTCTTTGGTGACCCATCTGATGTCAACAATGTCCCAAATGGAATTTTCAACCACGTCATGTTAAACAACCGATCAATTGAGTTTTACAAGTTCTGGTACTCGTCGCAAGAAAAATACCCTGGCTACCATGATCAGGATGTCCTCAACTTCATCAAACGTCATCCATATCCTGCAGAAATTGGGCTGAAGATGAGATTCTTAGATACTGCCTATTTTGGCGGTTTCTGTGAACCTAGTAAATGATTTGAATAAAGTCTGTACTATGCATGCCAATTGTTGTTTTGGGATGGCTAGCAAGCTACATGACCTTAAGATTATGCTTGAAGACTGGACACTGTTTATGTCGTTGCCCCCAACTTTGAAACAATCACAAGTGAATCCGTGGAGGGTGCCACAGAAATGCGGGTAACATTACCTTAACCTTCTCTTTGCCCAAAACAAAAAAAACTTACCCTTCTCTTTACAACAAAATCAGAAACTGCAAGGGCTTTTCATTTTTGAGTGGTGTTTGTTTTTACTAAACCTTAGCAAATGGCGGGGTTGGAACGCGTCGGTCCACTTAGTAGACAGCCCGGCCTCTTTAATCTATTCTCGCCCTCCCCTTTGTTCCAGGGAGGCGCAAAACTCAATACAAGAAATTTACATGCAGCATAGTGGAGGGGGAAATTACTATGGGTACCAGATTGTTGAGCATCAAGAGATCACATAGTACATACATCTTTTCTCAGTACAACATAAAGTAATAGATCAACGCTTTCTTGAAGTAACAGATCATCATGCGATGTAAACTAAATCATCTCCATTGGTCTAGATGAGCATAAAAAAATGTGGCAATGGCATCAAAAAGCTACTGGATTCATCACATACTGGTTCAATATGCATGCCCCACTTTGTAAGCTAAAATCAAACTCAACTGGCCGAAATCAGTTACTGAAGCACCTCGCTATAACTTAAGTCTGTGTAGGACAGCAGTACTATCAACAAACACCAAAGAAGATAAAGTTGATAGAGAATTGTGATTGATACTCCTATTTTTTTATTTTTATCTTTTGTTCTGGCCGCCTCTTTTTCAACTTCGTCCACAATTAACTAAGTCACCCTTTCAAATTATGCTGAAAAATGAAAAATCTATACTCTCTCCGTCTCAAAATGAAGTTGATGTTTTTGATTTTGCATTGTCCTAAAATAAGTTTACACTCTCCCGTTTTAGTAACAATTTTGATATTAAGGACATTCTCTACCACATGTATCTTTCATCATGTTTTCTCTTTCACCGTCTCATGTGCCCACTTGACTATCTCTGTAATTCTTATCTTGTGAGGCTCCCACTATGGGATTGAAAGCATGATAAATTTCCAAAAATATACTCCCTCCGTCCCGTATTTAACTTTTATAAACGGGTATCGCACAAATATTAAGGAGAGAGTTTGTGCTCACGTTTGCCCTTGTAGTAGAAGTAATATAAAGATTGGAGAGAGAAATAAGATTTTTTTTTTTTATTGTATTTGTGAATTAGTGGGGGTATTATAAGGAAGTATTGGTAATTTTTGGGTTTTGAAAGCTAAATATGTGACGGAGGGAGTATTTATTTTCAAAGTTTTACGTGAACAGGTCTTCTATAAGATGAAAAGTGACTTTAAAACCATATGAAAGTCATCTTATATACCGTTTCACCCCTACTTTTACGTAGTTATGTTGATAAGATCTTTCTCCTTTTTTCTCTCCATATGTTCTTATTTATATGGTTAGTGTACTTTTTTTTTGAAAAAAATTTACTCCCTCCATTCCAAATTAACATTTATGCTTTCTATTTTGGGATGTTCCGATAAAATGTTTACGCTTCTATTTTGGGTATGGATTTTTGTATGAAATCCCATATATGCCCCATACACTCCCTCTCCTCAAGTCACTCTCAACTCTTTAACAACAAAATAAAAAATAGAGGCAAATTTGGTATTTCATATTCAAAAAGCACTATTTTTAAAACCACATGAACAGTACCCGTAAACCTTTTTTTTAAAACAGATGGAGTACTTAATAATGAATTACGGAGTATTACAATAACAAGGCCATATACTTACATTGGTACAAGTAGCAATGCATCAACATCATAGATGCACCTAATTTGTCCAAAATTTTAAACTTGCTACAACCAACTCCTCCTAATTTTCCCTACATTTGCCAATCTACCCTTCTATAAAGACACTAATAAAATCCTCCTTTTCAAACCTAGTTAATCCTAATTTAGGCAAGATCCAACCCATTTATTACAAAGAGCCAACCAATGACCCAAGTTTTGGTAGGTAGGTTCTTTGAACATTCCAATTCCAATATACTAGTACTCAATTTTTTTTACAAATCCAAAAGAAATTCAAATTACTGTTTTTGTCGTCAAAATTACAAACGGCAGTTTACCATACCATAACTATCGCCCCCTTCTCTCCCTTCACTAACGCCTCTTCTCTCTCTCTCTCTCTCTCTCTCCTCTCTCTCTCCTCTCTCTCTCTCCTCTGCAATGAATACAAGAAGACCCCGACCCATCACATCATCATCAATTGATGCGTCTCAAACATCGCACCAGGCAACTCTCGCCATTGCCGACAACTACAACCTCCATTGTTCCCGTTTCTCTCTCCTCCGCCACCATGTTCCGCTCCATATGCCCCACCTCCGCCGCCGGTAGCACTGTCAGTAACGGCGGTGTTAGCGATCCGTACATCGCCGGAGAAATGCCGCCGCCGTCGGAGAATATCTTCCTCCGGCGATCAATTGCTGCCTTTGTGTTCTTCGCCGCTCTCTTCTTCCTCTATAACTCACTCGGTTCTTTCCGATTCCTCGCTTACACTTCGACGGCGTCGTTTTCCGGTTCTTCTTATGCTAGCTTCGTTTTCCCTTCCACCGACGATGTTTCCTCTCAGGTAATACATTCTGTCTCTTGATTGAATGATTGATAGTTCTAGATTTGTGTAAAATTGTGGCTAATTTGTGATTTTGGCGCGTAATTGTTTGTCTATTAGAGTGGAATTTAGTGGAACTGGACTGGAATTGCGTTTTTATTGCAGTTGTAGTGGTGGTTATTTTAGATTGGTAACGAATAGTGAGCTTTAGTTTTGATTTCAGCTCAGTTTAGCAGGCATGTGAATTGTGTGATATCCAAATTCAAGATCTTTGTCTTATTATGCTCGTAATTGTTAACGCTTTTGATGATACATGATGATTTTGTTTTTTTGATTTCAATTATTTTTAACGATTAGTAGTATTTAATTCTAAATCACGCACGTTATGCTAATACATTTGCTGCTAGTTTATTCCACTGAAGTTGTCATCTTATTTTTCTTCATGGAACATTGAGCATCTTGGTAGAGTCAATATCTAAGTATCAAAAAGTTTGTAGCTAGGGATTTATTAGTACTGAAATTTTGATGCTTTCGACAGAGTTTAGGTATCTTTAGTTCAAAAGGAGTTGACTTTTGATGTCAACTTGTTCATAAAAAGGAGCCCCTTGAAAATTTTCGGATAAAGCTGTGCTATTTGGCTGGATGTTTTGCGTTGGTACATCCTTTTGAACTGGCTGTTACAGATGCCCATCGAACATTCGAATGCCTTGCATAATTTTCATTTGGCCAGTTTGGGTCACACTCAAGGAGCCTTTGTCTATTTATTGTGTGGCTGAATTGTTACTTGAAACTAACAAAGTCTTGCCGAAAGTCCCTTATACTTGTGTTTATTCATCATGATATAAGGTTAGCTGTTGCTACCTCACTGTCTTGACCACATTTTGCATAGAATAAAACCAGTAAGACAAGTCTGTTGATGGTCGTGTTACACAGCTGTTGTCATCGGGTGTTTCCTTTGCATTTTCCCCTTTTTGACAGTAGTTCAGAACATCTGTTTCTATTTAAATGTATCTAGTATAATGAATCACTCATACTCTCTTTCACTCTGTTTCTTTTATAAAAAATTATAGGATAAGGAGTACAAGCTTGAAAGAGTCTTGAAGAATGCTGCCACCAAAGACAACACTGTTATTATAACCACCCTGAATGAAGCATGGGCTACTCCAAATTCCATTGTTGATCTCTTTCTTGAGAGCTTCAAACTGGGGCTCCATACCCGGAAACTTCTGAACAATTTAGTGATTGTTGCTTTGGATGACAAAGCATTCAAACGGTGTATAACTTTACACGCACATTGCTTTGCACTTGTGACTGAAGGCATTGATTTTTCTAAAGAGGCATACTTTATGACACCAGATTACCTGAAAATGATGTGGAGAAGGATTGATTTTCTACGAAGTGTCCTTGAGATGGGTTACAATTTCATATTCACGGTAAGCTTCTACTCAGTCTTTGCTTTTTGTCAACCTCTGAGCTCTACATTACTTATTGAAGTCATTCATCTTTTGTTGTTCTTCATTCACATTATATGGCTAATTGAGCTGCTTGCATTTAGGTCACTTTTGTCAACTTTTCAATTGCTAGCCCTCATATTAGGTTTCTGATGAATGCATAGAGAAGACAGATTCTTGAGTATTTCTTATGTAACTGATACCATTGTCCATTTGGTATTTAGATTTTGAAGTAATTCATTGTCTGGTTAATTAGCTGCAAATTCAATGTTTCCTTCTGCAATGCCCTTTTAAGAATTTCTAAACTCTTGAATGGCTGGATCTCCCGCTCAGGGTCAAAATTTCTTGTAAACATGGTTTTGATACAAGTAGAAGAAAAACCTGCATTGAGCTTTATCCNATATGGAAGAGCTGTAAACGTCCTTGTTTCCAACTCACATCACACTTTCCCTTGGGGGCGGCTTCTTTTTTTCCTGGAAGGATTCAAGTCCCTTGGGCTTCAGTAGTTGTAAGTTTACCAGATTCGATTTGGTTTCACTGTGCTTTTTCCCTAGAAGTGTTTTGGTAATGGATTGCAGACTGCAAATTTGCATGATGATTGGAGATTGTCTTAATACATATCCAGAGTTTCTGGATTAAGATTCTAGTTCAGAAAAGAAATTTAGAAAGGATATACATCAACCTGACTAAACCTTTGTTTGCTCTTCACATATATCTCAACAGCTGGAACATATACACATCAACCTCTTAGGAGATTGTTATTATTATCTGTGATGGATAGGCTTAGAAGAGAGATGAGAGAGAATTTGGAAAAGCCGGTTTCCCCACTTCATGCAAATGTCTATTTCCTATTCTTGGGGGATGGTTGTTGAACATTTGCAAAATTTTCTTTACCTTTTAAGTGCAGCAACTTTTGATTTTTCCTGCCTACGTTTCTATAAAGTACTAACTTTCCTTATTGGAGTTTCTTTCCTGATGCTCAATACCATCTCCATCTATCTTCTCCTCCAGGATGCTGATATCATGTGGTTCAGAGACCCATCTGCACACTTCTCTGCTGATGCTGATTTTCAGATTGCGTGTGACCATTTCTCAGGTGACCCATATGATGTCAACAATAGGCCAAATGGAGGTTTTAACTACGTTAAGTCAAACAACCGGTCCATTGAGTTCTACAAGTTCTGGTACGCATCGCAAGAAAGATACCCTGGCTATCACGATCAGGATGTCCTTAACTTCATCAAACATAACCCATATCTCGCAGAAATTGGATTGAAGATGAGATTCTTGGATACTGCTTATTTTGGCGGTTTCTGTGAACCTAGTAAAGATTTGAATCAAGTCTGTACAATGCATGCCAATTGTTGTTATGGGATGGCTAGCAAGCTACATGACCTTAAGATTATGCTTCAAGATTGGAGACTGTTTATGTCGTTGCCCCCGACCTTGAAACAATCACAAGTGTATTCGTGGAGGGTGCCGCAGCAATGCAGGTAACACAGCCATAACCATACCCGCCTCTTTACGATAAAATCAGAAACTCTAACGACTTTGCTTCATTTACTCCTGTTTGTTTTTACCTATCCTAATCATGACTTTGTCGTGTTACTTTCTTGCAGCATCAGCTCATCTCACCCTGTTGAAACCACCACAGAAGCGAGTGATAAACAAGAAAATGAAAGTTGATTTGCATTTGGTGCTTCAATTTTACTTTAGAATTATTGATGGGAATTTTGGCGTTGTTCCTGACATGGTTCATGTCGAATCTGTCTGTGATCCCATTGCAAAGTGTCTATTTATTGAAATTGATGGACAAATGCGTAATATAACTAGAAACCAAGCTTGGATATAGGAAAATTTGTACAGTGGATGTCATTGCAATTCTGAGAAAATAACATGAATCGAAGAAGAAATGAAGATTGAAGCGGATTATTGTGTGCCTTGCATTATTGGTCCATTATCTTAGGTGCAGTTTTTCGAACTTATAGCCGAACTCGTGTGGCTGTTGGCACCTTGTAGCATTGTACCCCTATGGTGTGTTGAGTTTTGTACATGGCTGTTGAGTTTTGTACACTGCTCTTAATAGGCTGTTGAAGCAAAGAAGTTTACCTCGGTCACTATGTAGAAAAATCTTAACCATAGGCGCATCATGTAAAATTTTAAAAGACGTGCATCGTTCAGATAAGTTGAGGAGATTAGGCTCTTATTAAGACAAATGAAGTATTTGAATAGTAATATTTTTTCAGTTTAGATTTGTTTGGAAACTCAAATTTGAAATCCGGATTTTTAATAATTTCATAGATGAATAATTAAGATTATTGTTTACTTGTTATTGAGCATATCCAAGGCCTTTATAGAGGTTAATTTGGAGGATTTCAAATGATACACTATCACCTTAGCATTTGAAATCCATTTATCCTTCATTTTCCCCTTTGGCCTTATAATTATATTGCATTATGTCGAATCTGTCTGTTATCCATTTTAAATCCATTTCCCAAATACTTCATCCATTCTTTAATAAGAGTAATTGGCCATCTTGCAAAGTGAAATATTCTTTTTTTTAGTGGCCATTGTATGTTTTTCAATACAAAAAATAAATAAATAAATAAAATAAAAGAACTTCCAACCAAATCTGCCCTCAATTTGCATTTAAATGCATGACTCTTAAGTGAAATCAGCATAATGAAGATAAAATTGACACATAGAATTACTTTTCACATAATTTTAACAGTGCAGATTAAAAGTTTAACGACTACCACTTATTAGTTGTTTAAGTCAAATGTATGTAGTAAATCATGTGTAAATTAGTTACACTGCAGAGAAATATACTACTAATTCAATTCCAATCACTAAAGGACGCCCGTGGCATATCAAGATTTTGAGTCATTCTTGTTGCTATTTTGGTTCAGAACAACCAACCTAACTAAATTAGGTAACAAGGTTTCTTTTGTAATACTCCTATACACTTAATCAAATTACATAACATAGTTTCTTGTTTGCACCAAAAAAAGAATAACATGGTTGATTGTTGCTTATATACATCATTATGAATTCAAGAAGCTATATGAATACAACACTTAATGTACAACCCTAAAGAGGAATGAACGGAGATAGGCTCGTCTTCAGAAAAACTTCAAAATGACTTTGTGCATCTCTCATCAAGTATATTTACAATGAAGAGTCCAACTCCTCTGAGCTCACAAGAACGCCTTCATCCCACATCTCAACATACCTGAAGCATATACATTTGACATAAAGCATTAGATCGAGATCGGCCTGATAAAAACACCACCAACCATTATAGATCCTGGCATATTGATACAAAATTGAGTTTGTTTTACCTATGTAGTTGTTTTACTTACTGATATGATGAAGAGAAAGAGGAAGAAGATACTTGGATGTTCACTAATCACTAAGCAAATCACCATTAACATCTTGATAAAACTTCATAAGTAATTCGCTAGTATAACTCCAACCATCTCTCAACATACAGAAACCATTAACAGAAAAAGCGTAGCATTCACCCAAAGATGTGCCATATTCCAAAATTACTCGAATGGCAAAATGAAGATCCTCAAGGAAGTCTTTTCGGGGGAAAATCAGTTTACTCTGATATGGCTAGAAATTCCTCAAATATCAATACTCCCAACATATTAGTGGCACAAAGGCCACCCATCACATAATCATTCCGGTAAATTTCTCTGCTATAGGATGATGATCTTGGTTATCTTCAAGTTCATGAAAATCAGTATGAAAATACAAGAAGATTCACAAACTTTTATCGACAAACAATACCGGGCCATAAGGAATGATATTGCACGATGTACAGCTCAGATGAAAGTCGATATTGGTGATACTGTAGTTGCATACATATCACGTGGGATAAAATGCAAATTACAATACATTCAATTATACGAATTCAGGTCTTATGTCTTACAAGATACCATATAAACGTTATGACACACACCAAAAGGCTATTAAAAGTTAGGAAAATTTGATGCCAATAATCCAATCTATTGGCGGTTCAACAAAAATAATCCCACATTCAGAAATTGACAAGAATAATCCCACATTTACTTCCATCCTACAATAATGGGCCAAGTGACATCTTTCGTTAACTCCAAGTTACAGAAGTGATGATGTGGCAGGGGTTAAGAAGTAAGCAGTTCAATAACATTAGTAACAAAACCCCTACCACGTCATCATTTCCCTAACTGGGAGTTAACAAAAATGTCACTTAGCCCATTATTATGGGACAAAGGTAAAGGTGAGATTATTCTTGTCAATTTCTGAATGTGGGATTATTTTTGTTAGACCGCCCAAAGGTTGGATTATTGGTATCAAATTTTCCTAAAAATTAACATATCCAAAAGTAAACAGGAAAAATAGAAATGGCTGAAACAGTCGTAACATATAACCAAGTTCCATAAAGTGGCAACCAGCATGTGGACACAGAATGAGAACAGTAAGTGCTCAAATTTTCAACTCCTTTTAAAATGACACATAGGTTTTATCACACATTCTAGAAACAAGTGAGTAACATATCAGTTTGTAAGGGCAAGGCCTCACAAATTTTAAATGTTAAGCAGTGATGATTTAGATATGAACCACATTGTATTGTCATTACAGTCCTGACTTGGTTGAGGTGCTCACAGTCACAGGCATCTTAGGCCATCCAATGATCATGAAATATGTTTTCATATTCTAAAAGCACCTACATGTAAAGCATCTCATTTTTCAAATGAAAGAAAAAAAGGAAAAGGAACATGATAGAATAACAAACCTTGCACCGTTAAGTTTCACACAAAGGAACTGACCATGTCGCCATCCATCTTGAAAATGGCCAAAGAAGACTTCTCCAGACTTAGAATAGAATCTTCCTTCACCGTTAGCTCTTCCCTTCCAAAAGTTGGCAAACCATCTTTCTCCAGAGTGGAAGTAGAGCCAGCCCTAAATTAAAGACAAAATTCAGCTACTTCTAATGATGTTGGCAGACAAAGATTTTCATATTATCATCAATGTTTTGTTCATGGACAATTATGTCAGACCTGTTTCTTCATGCTCATGAATTTTTGCATTTCGTACACCAAAATTCTAAAAACTTTAACAGACATACTAGCCATGAGAAACAAAATCTGCAGTTTCTAGCAAGCAAAAGTACAACCATGCAAGCAGTGGCGGATGTATATTGCCAAGGGGGATCATGGGAATTGGGAACCCAGTAGGAGGTAAAAATCATGATGTGCTTTTGGGAAAAAATAATAAACGAGGTGCCCCACTTGACTTAAAAAATGGAACCCTCTTGACCGAAAGAAAGAGAAAGAGGAGACACGAATTTTGGGTACACTCGTCTAATCATTAGACGACCCAAATCAGTGGTGGTTTTTAGCAATTTAGAGGTATCTTCTAGCGACTTAGGGCTGATATTTTTTTACAACTTGTGGGTAATTGTATGAATAAACCTCAATTGTAAAAAAAACCACCCCTAAATCGCTAAAAATCCCCCTTAAACTGCGTTTGGTTTGTTTAGACTGTTGCACAAGAGTGTTACTCAAGAGGAAAAGAGAAAACAACGTTCTTTCCCCCTTCTCCTGTTCTTCAATCAACATAACTGACAAAAAACATAATTACAAATAACAGCTACTTCGGCCCTATTTAATACTCGTCATAATGTCACTTACTGTTCAAATTAAGTTTTTGCATTATGAAATATGATTTTATTGTTCAATATTTATTTATATTTGAAAAAAAAATTAGGTAGTGAATATATATGTTTTTTAAAAAAGGGGTACCCCCTCAATGATTAAACTGGATCACTGCATGCAAGCATATGAAGTACTAGAATCCACTTCGTGTTTAGTGATTTTCATTTGAAACAAAGAAAATGACTATCAAAAATAAGAATGAACCTTGCCGTGCATTTGATCATCTCTCCATGATCCATGGAACACATCGCCATTACTGAAGAACAAGCTGCCTAACCCTGATCGTTTCCCATTGCGCCACGTTCCATCATAGACACTACCATCCAGAAATGTAAGACGACCCTGCAACACACAACCCTAAATCTTAAGTTAATTGATCAAAAAAAGATAAAAGATAACCTCCATGGACATGAGGGCAGCCTGGAGTTCAGTTTGCAAGTTAGTACCCTGCCTTCTGGAAGACCACCTTGGCATCGACCCTTGTAAATTCCTCCTCTGTATCGAATCTCCATCACTGGGCTCCATCTTGTTTTAGAATCACGTTCTCCTTCCTATTTCAAAATAAACACTTAAAGCTGGGTTTCGCATTATGTATCATGATTTTTCTATTAAAATATGTTAGTTAAGAGTAGAAAATCATGAAGCAGACACCAGGTAGCAGAAATCGTTTTACCAGCATTGATGCAGCACGTGCAGAAAGACCTCCTTGCTTTTTAGAAACATCAAGTTGCCTTCCTCTCAATAATGTTGATGCACTATTCCAGAAATCAGCTAACACTTCAAAACCTGCATCTGTGAATCCATTCATAGATGACACACTTGGAACAGTAGATGGTTGCACTTTACCATCTTCATCAGTTGTTCTTTCTGCCGGACCTCTTGCATTTGACCCATCAAAAGAGTCTTGCAAGTCATCTGAAAGTCTAACACCAACTGGAAGATGGAAAGTTCTTGGGGTGTCTGCTACAGGGATAGTTCCAGAGACATTTAGCTCTTCCTCAGCTGACTCCTGAGCAATCCTATTTCCTGGCCCAAAGTTCCGACTGATGGCTAGCTCCCTTTCAAAAGCTAAGCCTCCTGAGAAAGACAATCGTATGATCAGTGTTAGTTGAGGAAAAATCATAGCACGGTAAGCAGAAAGTGTTTTCAAGCATTCCAGACTGGGGAAAAACTTAGAAAAGGGGGGAATGGCATCCTTTTCATTGTCACCTTTGACATTGTGATCTCTGTACTTAGATAGATTGCCATCAGCATCAAGATTCTGAACCTCGTCTGTTTCATCATCATCACACTCCCTACAGCCACATCAGAACCACTCATTAGGTTGATAATCTGTAAGAAAATTATTATATCATGCAACTAAGAGAATACACAACAGGGGGGACGTACTTTTCATCACCATTCTCATCCAGAAGCATCTCTTTGCCAGAGTACATTCCAACATTTTCAGTTGTGCCTATAACAGGCCCCATGTCTGGCACTTCATTTCCATTTACAAAGCTTGCCAGCGCAGAGGGAAACAAAGTTTCTCTGAGGTTGCTATTCTTAGGATTATCTGATTGAATTCGGTGTCTCCGTAAAAAATTAAAGACAAACGGGATACTATCTGCTAGTTGAGAGAGTATGCTGCTTTTCTGCACAGACTTCCTTTCAGCACCGCTGGCAATATGTCAACAGACATTAGAAGTTGGAGACTGAAATGAAAAGAATGAACAAATCGAAGTAGTTTCAGAAATAAATGCAATACAAGAAATGACAAGTATGATACTTCTCTGTCCAAATAAGTTCTGTTTTAAGGTTATACACATAGAATTGCTACGTAAAGTCACTAAATTTTAAATATAATTGGAAAGATAAATATGAGTTGGAAAGAAAAATGTCTGTGGAAGAATCTAATTAATGCATCTGATAATGATATGGGTAAAATTGAAAATATAGTCAAATTTTTGTACTGGACACGACATTTAGGGAGAAAAAAGGCATCAGATAGCATCAATCTCCAAGTACCATGGGTCTTCAGGTGCAGCTCTTATCATATATCTAGTCAGCACTAAATGGGATAGCTCTATCTGCACCAAAAATTCCAGATTTTATATTGTCATTGATATACTCTGCTGATGGATTTGGTAAGCGGTGCCATTTTGACTACAAGGACATATATTGGGTCAAATTTTTAATCTAAATGTCGCTTTTCATGAACTTTTTTGTTTCACCTCAACTAAATTACAACTGACTTCAAGCTGCTGTCCAAACTTAATGCACACAAAGTTGCCTCATAGAGTGGTTGGTAAGAGTTAGAAGGAACCATAGCTTCGAGAGAGAAAGAAAAAAAAAAAAATCTCCAGTATCGAAAGTACAAACAGGTCTTCAAAAGTTCTGATCTGCAATTGTTCTATGCTTTTATGATTCATTTCACACAAACCATTTTTCAACATAAAGGAAAAAAATTGAAGTTTTACTTGTGAGACTGGACTATTCATGGCCTCCTATTGAGATTGGAATACCTGAGAAATGTTCACTATGCAGATCAAGACAAATAAAAGATTAAAAGCCTCGCTATCGATGGAAGAATGATGAGACGAACAATTAAAAAATTATATTTTGACAAAAATTTCAGTGACGAGACCGTCAATCTCCTAGAATTTATACTAGCCACTATTTCTTACCACACCGTTACAACTGTTGTTGCTATCAGGTTAGGCTTCATATCAGGATCATGAACAACAGATAGTATGACTTCTTTGGTGCATTCTGTTGCCTGGCGAAAAGTACGCAGAAGGGCAGACACATCGTTACCTCCAATGGCAGAAGAACTTGAAAGGATACATATAACAATCCCATCCAGATCCTGTATTCAGCACGCCAAGTAGAAAATGTCACAATAGTACTAGAAGATATAGCAAGAAGGAAAAGTAAGGCCTACTCTCATGTCAACAGCAGAGAATTATCAGTAACTTCAACAAATTTGAAAAGAGTAAAATGATTATCAACTTTCTTGAAGACCAAAAAAGACAATATCATAACTTCGAAATGTGAAAAAAGAAGCAGAATAAAAATAGGATAAGTGCAGTTTTAGAATTTGGCAGTACTAAAGAGTAGATGCGCCCTATTAGATGAAGAAAGTAAGGTCATACCTTTAGACCCATCGAGAGGAACGGACAGTCGTAGACAGCTTGAACAATTGACGCCTCAACATTTTGGCCAACACCAAACCCCACTTTTCCTTCCTTATAGCTCTCCAAGACCTACAGCTGGGTGGAGTTAGCTTCATGAAGAAATGGCACTTAACAGTTCTAACCAGTGAATCAAATAGCAATCAAGGTCGCGGTAACAGTCGTGACATCATTAAAGCGTACATTCACGGGGAATGCAGAAATCTCACAGCTGTCACGGACTGAGTGCAGACGCAGTAAGCTCATAAATCACGACAACGCGGCCATTGCATAGCGTAGCGGCTGCTATTTGATTCCATGGTTTTAACCACCTCCCTCCAGTTGCTGGGAGGAAGTGAATGTAAGGAATAAAGTCAAAACTGAAACTACTGTGTCATGCAAAGCTAGGAAACTCAATTATTCAGGCAAAAAATGTAGTGGAGTAGGCTCACTCTTGTAACTTCTGTAGTCGTAATTTGCCTCGCACTATTTTGCATAGAGTGAATGTGTTTTCTGTGTGTATCCTGCGAATATTAGATCTCATGGATTATAGAAAAGAACCATAACACTTGAGTTCAACCATAAGATTAAGAAGCTACTTACTGATACAAGAACAGAAACAGCACAAATAGCTGAGGAAACAGCCTTATAGGCGGTCTTCAGAGCCTCATCTAGAGTGACCATGTCCATTTTTAGTAAGGTGTCAATGTCAACATCTGTGTTAAAAGAAAAAAAAACAGTTCAGTTGGGGCTCATACACGCCTCGACATCTGTGGCCCACTGACTGATAGGTAACAGTAAGTTATCATGTGTTAGAGAAGTTAATGATTTGTGTTCAAAGAAGGGCATCACTCAGAAAATGCACACTTTTTGCCCTCTTTCCTTCCTTTCGATTCTTTTTAATTTTCAACGAGAAAGCACTGAGTAGAAACGGAAAGTAGACATAACCCTAATATCTACAAGGCCTTTTATTTTAACAGTTTCAAATGGGAAAAGTAAGGAAGCCAAAACCTAATGGGCCAGGGATGTTTTAGACTTCTAGCAATACTTGCTAAGGGAAATAAAATGTACCATTGAACCATCAATAACGTTATACAAGTAGGCTGATTGCTCAGATTGTGACAGCAACAACCACAAGATACTAAGACTCACCCACTCTAAAGTCACAAACACCAAGCTGTAGTATATGGCACCGATACAAATTGTGTGAGGTTATGTTGTAAGATATTTGCAAGTCATATATTGTTGTGTAACTGACTTGGTTATTATTCCACTAGGCTAGCTCCAGGCTAAGTTTTGTTGAGTGATTTTGGTGCCGAAACTTCCCCTGACACTTGGCATTTCATAACCATATTCCATATTATCTTAGTCAGTTGGTGGAGGAAGAATCTAATTGACTTTCACTATGATTTGCTTTAAATCCTTCTTTCCAAGCAAGAAAAATTATAACAATAATGAATATCAAAGAAGAATAACAGCCAAATGGCATGTTGTCTTCACCTGGATAAAACTGAACTGATCTTTCCTAAATTTAATTGACTGTTTTGGACTGAAATTACTTAAGTGAACATCCCTGAGCTTTCCTTAAGTGAACTGACTCAACTGACTGAAGTAAACAACCACACCACATCACAATGTAGTTAGACATGTAAACAAGACTTGCTTTGTTGACACATTGTGAGGATCATTAGTGTTTACCTCACCTAGCATCAAGATCCAAATGAAAGCCATATCTTAAAGGCGGCTTGACTTCCAAATTATTTTGAACATGAGAAAGCGGGATATGCAGAGGCAGAGGGAAGGCTAGAAAGGTGACGATTCTACATGATAAGACCTCATAGGGATCTCAATCCAGACCCAAAAGTCCTCATTGATGTTAAGACGAATGCGAGAGTTTCTCTGCTCTCAATTAATTCCATTCGCTAAAATCACTAGCGTATTTCTTTGCCTTCCCTCTCAGGATTTGAGCCTTAAAAGACGCTGAGCTATACAGTACTTTATTCTCTCAAAAAATTGCTGACAGGCTCTCTACAAGATAACAAATCAACCTCGAGTTAGTTACTAGAGAGGCTATATAGAAAGCCCTGAATCAGGGTCGAAGATTTACACAGCTAATTTAAAGTTCACATTAATTATAATTTTAGGAGATTCCTGAATAAATACGCTAAGACTTAGTTTTAAAACAAAACCAAAGAAAAAAGAAAAAAAAAAAAAAAGAAGATGAAAACAAACTTCAACCATTTTTCAGAAAATAAAAAAGCAAAAGGAATAGATGTACCAAATTACTAGACATAAAAATATACACCACTTACCTACGCAAAAGTTCACATAATCCTGAAGTCTGTCTACCAAAATTTTGACCTGTCATTTCACCCAAATACGTTAAGGTAATGCAGAAGACAACAATAGGATATATCCTACATTCAGAGATTTAGTGAAATGCATTGAGTTTGAGAAACCACCATAGCATTTATTTTAAGGCATTTTTGTGGCATTGTAAGATTGTTTCAGAATGTCAGTGATAAATAAAAAGACAAGATTAAGCAAAATTGAGTGAGATTTTAGCAGCAACATAGATTATTTTATACTTTTTTTCTAGTTTAACAACCTTTTGTGCCTAAGAATATGGCTTCCCCCTAGGATACTTAACAACCAAATGCATTTTGTCTTCTCCCTCTCTTAGTCCTTTATCTCTAATCCTCCAACTACCCTCTTCTCTTCATAGGCTTTCCTCTGATGATGATCTCATGTAACCCTCACTCGGTCCATCTTCACCATTCTTTACAATAGGATAGTCCTACCCAATTAAAATTGTATCCACACTCATTTTCTAATGTTTCTCAAGAACCTTATAGTATCGAAAAGATTTCAAGGAGGAACTAGAAGAGACAACATAAACATCATTCGCAAAATCGTATTGTTTTTCGAGCTTACGGGAGTTTAATTGGGCCTAATTTGCTAGACAAGATTGGAATATTGTAAGAACCCAGAGAATCTTCTTGCACTGGTCTTAAAAGCTAGATATTTCAAGTGGTGATTTTTTGGATGCTAAGGCTGGACATAGACCAAGCTTTACATGGAGAATTATTTGTACAAATAAGGTTACTGAGTGAAGAATGTTCAAGATGGCAAGTGGCAAAGGAACTAAAAGTTTAGGGAGAAAGACTGGTCCCGTGCCCTTATAGTTTTAAGGTGATCACACCTAAATTCCTTGATGTACATGATAGGCGGGTTTCAGTATTAACAGACAATTTCCGAAATGATACATCAAGAAAATCACAGGAGGGATATGGAGATGTTAAACCTTATGTTTATGGATTATGATGTGGCTGATAATCTTTTCCCTTTGCAAGACAAAGAATAAACTGTTATGGCCTTGAGGCAGTTCTCCAAAAATGGAGAATACAATGTGAAGAGTGGTTATGGTGATCTCATTGAGGGATTCTAAAAATTGGTTCTGGTTCCAATGGAACAACTTGTGGAGTTCACAAGTATTACCAAAGCACAAAACATTCATGTGGAGATTGTGTAATGGTTATATACCAGGTAGAGAGGAGATCTACAAGCGAGGAAGGATTAGTGACAGGGATTCTCCAATATGGCAATGAACAAGAAACCTCAGAGCACACCAATCCATGACTCTTTAGCGATCCACATGTGTATGGTTTGCTAATTCACTTTGGTAGCAGTGTTGTTGAAGCTACTGATGTAAACATCAGAGATTGGATATCTCATTTTTTTAAGCTAACTGTGTTAGACAATGTTGGGCCACCTTTGCTATGATTCTTGCGATATTGTGGTTTAAAGGGAACCAAATTGCATGAGAGAACAAATAGTGAGATCATGTTCAAGGGCCATTGGAGCTGTATGAAAGAAGTTGAAAAATACTATGATCAATATCTAAAAGCATGTCAAAGAATCAAGGACCGCAACAGAAAAATTCTTCCACGTCAGTCGTCAGAGAAGAGAACCTTAAGCAATGGCGTGGTTAAAGTCAACTTCTTTTCTTTCCTAAATAATGAAGATTTCTGCTTTTAATAATAGAAGGACTATTGAACTGGAGCGAGGTGAGAGAGCGGATTAGCAGAACCTCACAATTCCATAAGCCAACCAGCCAGCACCACCACCATAGTCTTTTAACACCCCACAACAAATGTTATTAGAAGCTACTTTCCTGCTGATGACTGGCCCCAATCACCACACTCCTTTCCAGTACGAGAAGCTTCCCCTGATATCTGCCACCTTATATACCACCTACTTGCCGCCTACAAATCCCACAAGTGAAACTGTCACCTTTTGTGCAGATGTATTCTCATTCACACACCAAGCAAGTAAAAATAATGCATTCCCACTCCCACAATTGCCTCTCCGACCTTTTCTTCTTACTCCATATTTCTACCTACTTATTTTTCCCTTTTATCAAATAAGCCAAGGCAATAGAGATTTCCGAAGATATTTAATAAGTAAGACACTGAAAGAATGTTGACATTCCTTTATTATTATTGTTACTTGATAATTATTGACATTCGTTTATTTACTTCAGTTACGATAAAAATCTCTTATCTTAAAAATGCATTACTGAACAATAGCATCTGTAGTTCACATGTTATTTCTCTGTGGAAGTGAAAACCTTAATCCCATTAAACCATGACAAGCATTTAAAGTTTTTCCTCAAAACTTCAAAGCAGGAAAGGTCATCTTTTGGCCCAGTTGGAAAACCATCAGCTGAGAAAGCTGTACATATGAACTAGCTTTTTTGCCAAGAAAATGAAAAGAAACTTCTATATAGAGACAAATACCAAAAAGCCTACCTCATCTTGGCGTCTCTGCCCTTCAAAACTGAAAGGCCTTAGGATGACAGCAACAACTAGCCCGTTACCAGATCTGACCGTCCTAATGATGTCTGTTGCTATAACATACTCATCACCATAGCCTGCACTAGCTACCTGTGCAGCACAAAAATGGTAAAGCTACCAAAATTAAAAGCCTTGTCATCATTTTACAAAAGAGCTGAATTAGGATAGAAAAAACACAAATGTGTTCGTAACTCCAACTTTTTCTTTTTCCTAATGGGCAACATTTGCTTTTCTGTAAGCCACTTGTTGGAAAATTTTCTCATTTTATTATAGTACTACTAATATTAGGTGCCCATTTACTTGTCAAGAACTGATAGAATATTACTCCGTATAGCATCCTCCTTTTGACGTTTTTGGGGTTATATGTCAAGCCTTAAATTGGTCAGGACTTGAAAGGCTGGCCTATACTACTGTTTTTTCTCTAGCCACTAGTTTTGAGTAGCATGCAATGCTGCAGCATTTTAATGAGCTATCTTGCATTGTTCTAATAAATCTCTTTATAATATGTCTACCTTTACTGCTTAAGGAAAACATACGCCAGACCATCTAACCTCAAGAAGAGTATTGATGAATAAGAATTCACATAAAGTAAGGCCTCCTTCCATTAATATTATTAAGTATCAATATGATGATGATGATAGACAGATAGAGTACTATGCATGCAGTTTGCACAAGATTCCTTAGCATTGTTGTCTCAAAAAATACACATCAGAATACAAGAGCAAGGGACAAGAGTATACAAACAAGTACAACAGCCTTCATATGTGATTGTTGATTTAGCGGAGCCTCCACAGTGTTTGGATAGGCATCTGCAAAAGTTAAAACTGCGGTCAAACTAAGCAAAAGAACTTATAAGAATAATACAAGATCACAATATAATTCCAAATGATATCACATAAGTCATTCGTCATTTTCAAAAACCAAGTAAACACTTGGGATAATAATTTTCAGACACGAAGCCTAAGAAAAGTATGGCATTTTCTTCAACTTAATATCATGTGGAACTAATAGTTTAACAATAAACAGACTCTCACACATACACAACAAGCCAAAAGAACTGTGAACTTACCTTTGAAGGACAAAGCAAGGAGAGAAAACTAACGAAGAACATCCACCATTTGAAAGAGATTGTCCAGTTGATCACCAAAATTAATTAGAGCAGAAAGATAATAACTACAGGTTTCCATAGACCAGTATACAAATGACACAAGTTCTTAGTGGAAAACTTTCCTACAATCCATTTGAAATAGACCAAATAGAAATGAGGACAAATTACTTGAAAACAAAGGGAGTCTGATCTTAACAGAAGCTAACACGAAAAGAACGCAAAGTTAACTCTAAGAATAGCCAGCAACAATACAGAAAAGTTTCTCAGCTTTCTTGGGAAGGTCAGGTAAGGGCGTATTATATACTGGATTCAATGTTTAACGATGTGAGAGATTTGGCGGAATTAGGATGTTTGCTGGAAGTCTCAGGTAGGGAATTTATATACTGGATCAATGTTTAGAAATTGGAGATATATGAGGGAACTCATTATAAACCTCTTTTCACCCAATTGGCCAATACACTTCAAATGAGTGATCAAAGGAGAAATGTGAGGTTTGTTGGTAGATAAGAAACCTTGGCAAGATTTTGGTTCAAAAATGATGATCAACTTATCATATTACATCAAGGTTTGCATTTTGGGGCTTTCAAGCAGAACATAGCCATTTATTAGGGTTGCAAATGATACTGCTCTCAGTTTGGATAACAGTTAGTAATAGAAAAGGGTGTTTCAGTTCTCTGGAAACTGTTGTAACAAGACTAGATATAGTGCATTCATAGGTAACAGATGGTGACTGGTGGTTTGACTGTATCAAGTGGG
>BSSO01001558.1:0-22933 GCA_030267885.1 Mesembryanthemum crystallinum
TTTTTGGGGGGATTATAGTGATTTAAGGTAAATAAATCTAATAAGAAACATAAGGAAAATGTATTTCAGTACCAAAAAACATGATATATGATTTTTTAAATTATTTTTGGGTCTATAGGCGCTTTTGGTCTATTAAAAATACTCATTTGGCACTGAAGTTTTTTAAAATACCCAAGTGGGAAAGGGTGGTCATAAAAAATACCAATCTGGTAATTTGGCGGTTTGAATTCATACTCCCTCCGTCATGAATACTGTCACCTATATGTTTTAAAATAATATTTTAACCACTGACTTTTCTCAAAATATAAGATGCATTTAACAAATAGTATTATGATATTTTTTATACTCCATAAATATTATTCCCTCTGTCCCACTATAACGTGACCATTTTACTATTTGCAAAAAAACTAAGGAGAATGGGAGTCGGTGGGAGGGAGTATTTGAGTGTTTTTATTTTTTTATTTAGAACGTGAGAGTGAGATTTTTGAGAGAGAGAATGAGTGAGTTATTTTTTATTATAATTAATTGATAGTGAAGATAAAGTAGGGTTGTTTTATGTGATATATTTTCAGTTTGTAAGGGCTGATTAATCAGCTTCTTTAGTGTTTTCATTGTTGTTGACTACCTGATGTACTTTGCCAAAAAAAAAAAAAAAGACTACCTAATGTAATTTCTCTCCGGAGGGCACTATTCTGGTGTCCTTTTTGGTTAATGGAATAAAATTTACCATTTTTCAAAAAAAATATGGTTATTTTAATATTTATGAATGTGGAATAGTACAATAGCCACTTATTAGTAAGATAAACATATGCAAACAATGGCCACGTAATAGTGGAACGGAGGGAGTAGTAATAATAGAAGTTGATATTGTGACTTGTGAGTAAATGTATGTGTTTCATAAAATAGTGGTCCCATTGTGACTCTTTACGTTATATTTTTACCCTAATAAATTCATGATATACAATATATTGCAAAATAATTGGTTAACACATGTTTTGATAGATGCATCTCCAATATATAGCGATTTCATTTGTTATGTTTGATAAACTCATCATCATATAACAAACAAAATTTGTTATCTATATGAACTGAATTCATCATCTGTGCGTATATAATCATCATATATTTTAAAGAAAATAAGTCAATATTAATATAGAAGCAGTTTCTCAATCACCTATTCTTCGTTACCTTTCAAGCTTAATTATGTACTTTTTTCATCTTATTATAACATCAAAATCCATGCAAAATTGGCAATAGTAATAAATATAAAATTATATAGCAATAAAACTACCAAAATCCTCTCAAATATGTTTCATTATTATATTCAATCCAAAAAATATAAAAAATATAATGAATCTATATGTTTAAGATAATAAATTTATGCTTATATGGTACTGAACTTATACGTTTTTAAGATGATAGATACTCCATATATTTATATAGTAATTGAACTATATTCTATAGTCATATGGCAATTAATCTACATGATAATAAATCCACATATACGTTTAAGATGATGAATATTTAATTGTATGCTAATAAGGTTATCCGTTTACGATGATAAATCTACAATTATATGATAATGAATCTTTACATGTATATTAAGAATTTGTTTTATCATATTCCTTTTAACTTTGTTGATTTATGTGATTCTACTAATTTTTGTTGATTATATCGAGTATATGTTTCTAATTTCCGTTGATTTTACTGATTCACTTATTTTCTTAGGTAATTTTTTTCAATGTGGTAGTTCATAGTACAATTATATGACCATCAATCAACATGTTTATACAATGAATTTATTTATTTTTGGTGAAGTTATACAATGAATTTATAAGTATAAGCAATAATAATGAATTTACACGATTGACACATGACACAAAATCAATGAGTTGGAAAAGTATCTAGCTGCGTACGCACAGGGATTAGGCAAGAGAATCTACGTATTATGTGACCACTTATTTGAGTGGGTACCATATTAGCGTCACATAACTGCCATTAATAAATGATTGTTATTATTATAATAATCAAACTTTTCAACAATGGGGCTAACACTATACTCCATATAAATGCAGGCAACACAACTTCTAAAAGTGGCTGTTTTTAAATCGGAGCAGAAGAAGACGACATTGCCGCGTTATGCGCCTCGGAAAACCATTTCAAGTAATAGTACTTAATAAAAACAGTAAACACCCCCAGAAAAACAAAAAAAATACAAAAAGAAATACTCCATAAATACCAATTCAAAGTCCAACATTAACGTACTAGCAGTAGCAGTTAAGGCTGCAACAGAGAAGAGAGAGAAAGAATAGAGAGAGAGAGAAAGATAGAGAGAGGTTGATTTTGGGGCACAAAATCAGTTGAAGGAGCAAATGAAAGTGAAAGGGAGAGGAGGAAATTGGAGCTCCGGCAAAAAGTTAGGGTTGCCGGCCGTTTTGTTTCTCTGTTTGTTCTTCGTTCTCGTTGGATTCTTCGGTTCAGCTCTCATCTCTCAGGTTTTTCAGTCTTTCTGATAATTTTTCTCATTGATCTTTGTTTTTTTGTTGATGATTTTTGGTTATTTATTGGAGATTTTTGTTTGTTTGTGTGTTTGTTTTTACATAGGATTCATCGAGCGGTAGGTTGAGACCGAGAGTGCTTGAATCGACAATTGTGGAAGAAACAGGAGGTTTTGATCCTTTGCCATCTGGAGACTCCGGCGATGATTCTATTACTTCCATTCCTTTCCAGGTTCTCCTCCTTTCTCTCATGTTAATGCGTTTTGTTTTGATCAGTGATTTGATAGTGATTGTTTTGTTTTCTTGTGTTTTGGTCTGCAATTAATGGCTTAATTATTTAAGCGTTGAAAGGTATGAATTGCTTAATGAGGATAGAATAAAGAATTATAAGGAATGTTTCTTTTTTTTTTTATTAGAAATTAAAGAACAGACCGAGATGAGTTTTGAATTTCAATAATGCAGCCATGCATATCACCACCTTAAATCAAGCTGCTGTAATTACAGCTTGTTACAAAACTTAGGGAGAAAAGTTTAGTTCACTACACTCAGATAGAAGCTATGCTGAATGATACCTGACTTTGGTTATTCGGTGATTTGCCACACTTGAGAGTATGTGACAAGATTCAGATTTTGGAAATTGACCCAAACTCACTTGATTTGTGTCCAAAACACAATGCCATGGGTATATGTATATGGATACGGGAAATCCAGAAGCACAAAAAGAAGAAACAATCGTGTTTGTTTTTGCCAAACAAAAATAACTTTGACTCTCCTTAATTAGTGAAGTAGCTTTTAGAGTTAGCTTGGACCATATTTAAAGAGATGAGTAAAACTCAGAAAGAAAATGTTGATTATTAGAGGTCCATGAGAGGGAAGAACTGGTTAGCCTTATGAAGAAGAGGTGTTCCACTGTTCACAGAGTTTCCTTGAGTTTCCAAGTATCCGAAATTGGAAGTGTGACCTATATGAGAACTTTTGTTTATCAATGTGTATGAATGTATGAGCAGTTCTCTTGAAGCAAATAAGCTGAAAACACGATCTTTTATGTTCTTAGCCTCTTACCTTACGTTATTTTTTTCCATGATTTTGTCTGATCAAATTACTGACTTACCCTACACTATCTTGATTCCTATATTATCGATTATTGACTACACAAATATTATCAGAAAGTTCATTACCTCTTGAAATTGAACTTGCGCCCTTCAATGGTGTGTTTATTGTGAATCCTCTTTCTTGGGCAGGTTTTGAGTTGGAGACCGCGTGCACTATATTTTCCCAAGTTTGCTACTGCAGAGCAGTGTGAAAGTATTATTAGTATGGCGAAATCACAACTTCAACCGTCGAAGTTGGCTTTACGGAAGGGAGAAACGGCAGAGACTACCCAAGGAATCAGAACAAGGTTTGTGAGCAGTGTTAGATGCATAATTGACAAATGGAGTTACAAATCTGGTGTTCTTTTAATCAAGAAGAAATTATATTGTATAGTTAATTCGATGCCTCTACATCTTTAGACATAACGGTGATGATTGCATGTGAGGTATTTTGTTAAGTTCATTCATAGATCTCAAGCTTGATTTTGTCTATGTATGTTACATTAACTTAGGTGTCAAGCAATCACAATGTAATGCAATCAATCATGTAATGTAAATGGATAAGCTTTACATTTTAGTTTCTCTTTGTGTAACTTGCTAGATGTAATGGATTGTTAATTTTACAAAGATAGAGGGAGGGCAAAGAGAAGAAGAAGAATAGGGAGAAGGGAAGAATGGGAAGCAATGTGCACATGTAAATGCATGTTGGGAAGACATGGTGGTTAGAGGAGAGAGATTGATGAGATTGTAGAGAGAGAGGGACGAGGATGTGAAAAGAAAGGGGGAATATGAGTTATACCCATTGCAAACAGTGGAATAGTGATCACAATCCTTGTGTGTAAGTAAACATAGCAATTTGAACACCTTTGTAATTTTAGCTGCATAAATATTAACTACAAGCAAGTAAATAAGCCCTAATGTTAAATGTACTACATATATGCTTTTTATTTTGTGCTGAACTATATATATATTTATCTTTCTACCAGTTCTGGCATGTTTATTAGCGCAGACGAAGATAAAACTGGGATTTTGGACTTCATTGATGAGAAAATTGCAAGGGCCACCATGATTCCCAGGGCAAATGGCGAGGTACTCCTATTTAAGTATATAACTCTTAATGCTCCTCTTCCCCCCAAAAAGAAATATAACTCTTAATGTCCCGCAAGTTACCATCTTATCCTATTATTTATTGCATGAGTTTGTAGCGCGCTTTCTAAAATTTTATATTCCAACGGTTCTAACCTTGGATGTTATTTTAATCTTTTAAGATATGTCTTGTGGATTATGTTTTCCAAAGCTCAAGTAACTTTGAAGATGAAACACAGGAATTTTAGTGGTACCTTATTTTTTTTGTATTCTAGGATAGGGGAAGAGGGATTGTTGATGTCTCACATTTCAGTGCAGTTTAAGATTAGTTGCTGACTGGAGCTTTTTAGTTGTGTCACATTATGTGAGGAAATTTTGTTCTTACATTCATCTCCTTGTTGAGATTGAAAGCCTGACACAAGTTGGTTTGCTAGTAGTTGATAGGATGTGGTAGCATGTCATGAGTTCTGTAGATATCACTGATGTACCTTCAAATTTAATATTTTGTACCCTGATGAGAGTGCTGGGCTTGTCGTCAAGCTATATCTTTATTTTCAAATAGTCTAAGAGATGAGATAGATAACTTCATGTGTTACAAGAGACATTTGTAGTTGGCCAGTGGATAATACTGGTTTTTTGATAAAGCTACTCCATGAGATTGGTATCTGTATTTCTATATCAACTTTTAGGACTTTAAGATTATTAAAACTGAAGCTATTGCATAATTGTGTGGTTTTGAGTTAATTTTGTTAGTTTGGTAACTACTTAACTCAGAAATTCCTCGTCGCTATATCCAAACTACAACTTCACCTTCTGTGATTGAAGTTTTTTTAAACCAAGGAAAGCAATGTTTACATTCAATTGTCTCGCTTCTATCTCATCCAATCTCTCCTGCCATCCTCAGGGGCTGTCAGTTCTTATTGTTTGATCTTTGATGTGATGACTAATGGGTTAATTTGTTTGCCAAACGAATTAGCAGGTCATATGATCTTAGAGATAGAGGGAGGGATGTCTTGAATCCATTAGGTTTTTGAGTCTCTAAAAGAACTAGTAACTTTAATATTGGGCTGTGCCTTTCCTTCCAATTGATTGCCATGATGTAATTATATGCTAATGAGAGCTTTAGATTAGCAATTTTGCTTGAAATCATATATCCTTTGGTTTATCTGTTTTCGTTCAAGTTAGATGACCATTCATTTGAGGTAAATTGTGATTATCACTAAGTAACTCAAGAATATCGCCATGTTTCAGGCATACAATGTTCTGCGCTACGAAATCGGACAGAGGTATAATTCTCATTATGATGCATTCAATCCTGCTGAATATGGTCCTCAAAAAAGTCAAAGGGTATGGCTTAACTACATGATCTTGACTATTACTTCAGCATTATCTTTTCTGCCTTGTACGTCTTCTTGCAAACACAGACATTAGCTACATATTTGCATGGACTTCCATGATTAGGGCTATACAAATATAAGTTTGCCTCCTATCCAATAAGAAAGTGAACTTCAAGAGATTGGTTAGCTGCTAAAAGCAAGAATGATAAGTGATAACAATCACCATCTTGACTAGTAAGAAGCTCCAAAAGCAGGATGATGATAGTTTTCTCTCTTCTTAATGTTTATTCTTCTCATATTTCCAACAATCCAACTACTGTCCTGGTGCCATGTATTCATTAGTGGTTGGGACTTGGTATTGAGCCATTACTTTGGTGCAGGTTGCTTCTTTCTTGCTGTATTTATCTGATGTTGAAGAAGGTGGAGAAACAATGTTTCCATACGAAGTAAGATACGGATCTTACATAAATTTTGTTCGTTATTCAACCACTATCTATTTCAGGTATATGTAAAGTATATAATAACTTTCTTCTCTCTGCAGAATGATAATATTGACAACAATTATGATTTTAAAGAGTGCATTGGTTTGAGAGTGAAGCCACGCCAAGGAGATGGACTTCTTTTCTATTCGTTATTTACAAACGGCACCATTGATCCTGTAAGTTCCTTTTCCCATAATAAGCATCATCTGGAACCATGACCACCAGGTTACTGAGTTGATAAACTGAGCGGTGTGTGGAAGTTACCTTTTAGTTTTCCTAAACTTCAGATGACCATAGGAGTCTAAGGAAGTAGATTAAGTGATATAGTATGAACATAGAAGTAATTTTTCTTCATGACACAATTTAATCGCTTATTAAATGCCAAGGGCGTAGCTCATATGGCAAGCATGATACCTGATATTATGTAGGTGAGTGGCTCCATTTACTTTATGACTGCATGTTACAAGCAAAAAACCAAATATGAACCTTGAAGAGGAAACTACTCTACAACAGTCATGATCCTGACTGCGATCCGTAGGTGCATAATGCCATGTATGGTCTGATCCTCGGATCTGTATTCCTCTTATTTCTTCTTTCGTCTTTAAAGATGACACAGTGTCACATAAACCTCATGAGTAATAAAGGCCCACAGACTTTGGGCTAGAAAATGAGTTTGGGTTGGCATTTTTGTGTTGGTGCCAAACTTTGAATGGTCGAAAGTGCTTCAACTTGATTTCCACCTGTTTATATTCGAGTAACCCTGAACTTTTACCTTCCAAATCAATAGGTAACATGAACCTGACTTACCTGCTTAACTTTTTTTTTCTTTTAATAATCATCAGGAAAAACTTTTTCCTTTTGAATCTATGTGTGTAGCTTGAAAAGTTAACATATGGAGTAATAAATAGAAACATATTGCTTGCTTTTAAAATGGGTAATGGTATTAGTGGGTTAACCTCTGTCCTACCTGTTTACTTAAAATGGTTTAGGTCAGATCAGTTTTTTGTTGAAAATGTTATCCTAAATCTAACCCATCTAGTTACATAGGTTATGCATGTTGACTCAGATGGGTTGAATAACTCAACCCAAATCTGTTTATTCGTGCTTGGTTTGCGTTGTGTTGTTTTCTGGTGTCTACATATAATACTCTCTCAATCATTGAGTTAAAGGTGTGGAATCTCCATCATGAATTTCCACTTGATATTTTGCCCTCACTGTAATGCTATTATGACAGGGGTCACTGATGCAATTAAGTTCTTGAATTAGGCCACTCCACTTATTTTCATGTTCTCCTCTATTTGCCTTAGTTCTATAGTAGTAGTTCTGTGAACCCTGTAGCCTGACATTTTCTTTCGCTTCACAGACATCGCTACATGGAAGCTGCGAAGTCATTAAAGGGCAAAAATGGGTGGCAACTAAGTGGATTAGGAATCAAGAACAAGAGTAATATATTCAGAAGAGGGAAATAGCTATAGTAGTTGGATTCTGCTGTGAATTTTGAATAGATATACATACAACTCAATAGTGGATTCATAAACCTAAGGAGGCTTAAGTTGTACAAAAATTTACTTTCTTTTTTGTAATTGCACAGAATTTTGCAATGAAGTTTTTCTTCTTTTCATCGGTTCTCAAAAAGCTCTACCTTTAGATAATACAAGAGACCATTTATAACCATTCAGTAAAAGCCCAATGGAAAGCATAAACAAAAAAAAGTATCGGCTAAAATCTCAATTTTCATGTTTTGGTAAGGTGGTTACAAGTTACACTACAACTTACAAGGGCAGAATTTTATCCAAAAGCTCTTCTTATATGGTCCATCCAATCAAATTTCGCTTTCAAAGAATGTGGCTGACTCGTTACTTGTTGGTAACTCCACTTTGTTGCCAAGTACCTTGTTGGTAACTCCACTTTGCAAAGCAACAGAACCGAGTTCCTGAGATAGTTAAGACGTTCAGTGAGGACCACTCGACCTCCTGACCTTTGGCGGAAGAGAGGACAATACTGTATCTTGGTTTTGTCTCCTTTTGGTTCAAGACCTCGGTTAAATGTCCTAAGACCAAATCATCACCCAAGTACAGAAGGCTTCTCAATCAACCTGTAATTTGTGTCAATGGCAGCGGGCCACTGATTTCCGATAAAGATAAGTTTTTGAGTCATAGCTTGTGCCAGTTCTGATGTGGCTGTTTGCCCAAATGCTTCAACATGTGCATGCATCCTGCTGCCAAGAATAGCCCCAGAGCAGCTAATGCTATTATAGTTGAATTGTTCAGGTTCCTATAATAACCTCCCTGCAAATCATACACCAGTACATAGAAATGTAAACATGCATACAGGTCAAATTGGGTGTGACAAATTATGCCAGTTACCACCCAAGAAGAAATTAAATAAATCTCATTTACATTGACGGATCTAGAACTTGCCACTCATTTATATGCTTTCTTAGGATTTTTTTTTTTTTTTTTTNCTTGCATGTTATTGTCATTGTATACAAGTAGAAGCCAAGATGAATCAAAATTGTCTACTGAATCCAGTTTTACAAACCAAAAACACACTCAACATTGTAGATGTACTGATACACAGGCATATGCAGGCTGCAGTGACAGGTGTGTATATGAAGTGAAAAGCAACATAACAGTGCATGTCATGTATCAAGAACCATCACTTCATTGTGATCTTAGTATTTGCAAGATCAAACAACTGGGGTTTCAGATAAACAGCCTGACAAGGTGTCCATGAATGGGAAATCAAGTAAATTGGCTATGTCTATGAAGAACAATAGTTACTAAAGGACTACCTGGATTAAAACACACAGGATGGCAGCGTTTGCTGGTGCTAGAGACAAACTTATCATTCCTGCACGGAACTCATTTGGCACATACCTGTAACAATATAGATCTAGGTTGGTAACATTATTCTTCAGAGAAAGAAAACAAGAATGAAAAGAAAAAAAAGTAAGAGTGTAAAATTCACGTGAGAGACTGAGAGAGAGAGAGAGAGAGAGAGAGAGAGAGAGAGAGAGAGAGAGAGAGAGAGGGGTTACATGGTCCTCAACCGAGCAAGGGTTGGCGATATTAGCCCAGCAAGAGCTTGGAATAAGCAGAAAAGCACAACCAAAACTCCTATTTCCTTTAAATTGAACAAACAAATGCAAGTTGTTTAGCATCCTTTCTCAGGAACAGAAAGCAGTAATAATTAATCCAAGAAGTCATCCATGCAGTTTTTATGCATCTATACCTGATAATCATAAGCTACGATAGACAGGACAAGCCCAGCACCAATGAATTCATAAAGTAAGCAGTCTTCAAGACGAAGTGATAATAATCCGCTGAAGAACCATGGAAATGCTGTGCTTCCTAGCATCCTTGCACCCAGCAAACATGGATATATTACTCCTAATTGCACTTCACGCCCATCAGCCTAAAAGCAAAGCAAAACCATGAAAATACACACTACATCACAATTCTAAGCTAATGTCAGCGACTTGAATAATGTTAACTTTCGAAAAGCTTTTGCGGTTAAGAACAGAATTTCAATTCATTTGTACGACATGTTAACAACACACAGAGAGAAAGCTCAAAAGTGTAATTTCATAAAGCAGTTTGAGTTATCAAATCTGTACCACAGTAGTTGGAGCCCATAAAATCCAGAACACTACAATCGAGAAGTGAAGACAAGCTTGAGCACATGCCAATAGCCATATCCGTTTATCTGTCAATCATTTATAGTCAACCATTAGTCGTAAAATGCTTACATATAGAAAAAGCCTCGAAAATTAATCTCAGAAGCTGCAGCATCCTCCAGACCTTGAATCAAGATCAGTGGAATACTGCTACAAGGTGCCAGACAGAAAATTTCATTACAAATGATAATCCCTTCACGTTTAAATCCAAACTTAACAAGCACCAAGCACAATTTAGCATCCACCATTCCAAAAAAGTTTAAACATATGAAATACATTAACACTGAACAGTACAAGGTGAGACACATAACATGATTCAATTAACTTGTGCACCTTCATGATGCTCGTAAACAATGAGCATTTGGAGTCAGGACCCAGTGTTATAGACTTGAGCAGCCTACACATGCTGAACTTAGATAAATACATTTGTTGTAGTCTTGTCCAGACATAATGACTGGCTTATGGCTGACATATAAAAGAATAAAACAGAGAATGTGGCAAAAGGTTAAAGTCCATGGCAGGATTATATAATCATGACTTACATCCCTTCTGAAATTCTATGCTGGCATTTCAGTATCCTAAAAACAGGCTGGCTGGAGTATATGATTTCCTCCAATTCAAGGTATTATGTAAACTATCTCTGTATTGAAGTTAAGCAGTCATGCTATTTCCCTCAAATGACTGGGCGCAGATAAATACAGGAAACTATTAGGGAGAATCAATAGGACAATTTATAATGACAAATGACCAGGTCCCAGCTAGACATTTGTTTTATTTTTGAATCATCTCCTTCTCACTAGTCCTATTAATATGTACTAGATAATACTACTTCGTGGTCACCGAAAGGTTAGCTTAACAAAATCAAAAGTCACAAATGCACTACAATTGATCTACAAAATAACAACTAGTCCAGAATTTCTTTCAGTACCTTGTTTCCAAGAATTTTCTTTTTACCAAGAGCTAGATTTCTACCAGATTACTTCATAGCTTTCAAGCGCACTAATAGTAGCCTTCTGCTTTCTTTCTATGCATAATAATTTTCTTACAAAAAATGCTTAAAAAAGGCGGATTTTGGTTTCATAATCATCAAGAATATATTGATCTTACCATCCAAAATATACGCAAAAAAGGCAGTTCTATGCTCCTTAAGCCTACTTCTTGCTGGAGATTCTGCCAATCCTCTGGCAGTAAAAGCTATATTGATCATTGCCAAGAGCATTGCTACAACGGAAGGAGAAAGTAAAGCCTTCTTGGATCCATGACCAATTACCCAATTTGCAAGAATTTGACTTCCTATTAAAGATGTCGACTCGGAGAAAATCATCAACCAAAATGTATCATTTAAAGCATCTTGTCTGTACCCTTCCTGCATTGAAGAAGTACAGGAGTTAATACTAACTAGAAAAAAATCAGGTGTCAAATGATTACAATAGTACACTTATGGATTTAAGCAATAATTATAAGGAAATCAAACAATGGACACAAACCTTCTCATGCTCAATAACCATCCAAGTCTCAAAACTGAATGAAAAAGTTGAGCTGGCAAGTGATAAGAGGATGCTGGCTACCCAAATTATAGGATGAGCTGCAATTGTTTTCCATACACTGATGATTAAATGTAGGATGGAAAATAGAAGACAAAATCTCTTGTGACCTCTGCAAATTCATACACATCACATTTTTTAAAATCATATCCGATTGATGTTCCAAGAAACACGAATCCTAAAAAAAGTTCCCCATTAGTATAGCTAACTCAAAAATTAGCATAGCACTCGATTAAACATTTATGATGCACTTGACACAAGGACATGAATTAAACATGAAGACAACCGATGTTATTTGACTTATGTGCATGGTCTTTGGAATATAAGTGCAATTTGCAAAGTTTTGATGTAATTAGTCTTGTAAGCAGCAGAAAGTTAAAGGTCATCTGATAAATTATTTAGCTCCAACATTTTTACCTAGTAGTTGACCAAACTTCTTAACTTCCCTCTCCCAATTCAGTGATTGCCGACATATACTTCTTCGTCTCCCTCAATCAAACTCTAATGGCTCCCCTTCCATTTCGTTGATGACCAAACTATGGTAAATATGTAACAGATCATGAAGTTTAGTAGTTCACACATTCTTGCAACTAGTCTATGCATAAGAGCTCTTGTTATTGACTCAAGCCACTAACAATAGGACGTTTGTTTCATGTTGAGAACACATCATCAACGCAGAATCATGTACATAACAACATAATTTCGATCCAAAACACGCAACAGATTGCAAATGTCATTCCATTTCATGTTAACAACTTCTCCAAAATTCCAATGAATATTGCAACATATACCAATCCATCACATTTGAATTGAAAATTGACAAACGCAAAACGACTAAAGAGTGGGAACTGTGAAACTTACAGAGCATCAGAAAAAACGCCTAAGAAAGTACCAACGACGAGTGAAGCTAAACATCCAGCAGATAACGCAACCACCATCTGCTCCTTACTGAGTCCATAATTCACCATTTCATTCTCTCCAAACACCCACCAGAAACCTTCCAACACTGATCAAACAACAAACCAAACAATTAGGGGCGCGCAAAAAACAATGGAAGATCGAATGTGAGAAGTAAGAGACGGCGTTTACCTGATGAGAGAGAGTATAGAAAGAGAAATTTCCGCTGGAACCGAAGGAAGGAAGCGAAGGTGCCGGAAACGGCATTCTGGTCGGAGAGAGACGACGTCGTACGGTTCGAGAAGTGAGGTAAGAGGAAGATCGATAAAAGGCAAGCGACGAAGAGGAAGACATAGATGGCGGGATTTAGCTCCCACACTTCGCTCTCGATTACTACTCCCATTCTTTTGGAGGAGAGAGAGTGAGAGAGAAGTTAAAGGTGCTTCAGTTTATGCGTCCGCCATTGATAGGGCGATGGGAAGAAAATTTGAGTCGATTGTGGGAGTTATTACTCAGATCTGAAACAGATTGATGGATTGGAGATTGTGTTTGAACAAATAAATATTTGAGACGCAGCGTTGTGCGGGAAGATGATGTTCAGGGGCTCAGGGCGATGCTTGGCAGTTGGCTGATTGGCTCTAGTGTCTACTTCCTCAATGACGCCGTTTAGATTGTTGCAATTTCCACCGGCAAATATGCCTGAATGATTTTCTTTTACTTTTATTTTTTCACTGTAAACATGGAGTATTAGTATTCGTTTAATTCTAATATGATATCCAAATGAGAGTCATAATTGAAAAACTAAGCTGATGTTTACTTGGGCGTAACGACTATTACGTTATAATGAGCACTACATAGTATAAAAATACTCATGGTGACCCATAAAATTTGCAGTTGTTAGGTTGATCGTAAAAACTAATTACTTATAGTCATGATGATTACATGGGTTAAACTTGAGTAATAGTGATTATATTGACTAGTGTAATTGATTACAACTTTCTTATACCGCTCCTCTCTTCCATCTCTACCTTCCCTTGCTAATAATAATACATTACACTGCAATCATATTTACACCCAAGTAAACAATCCCTAATACTAGTAACTTTGTAGCAAAGAAAACATCTATAAGTTGATGTCTACTATAGCGTGTAAAAACACGATTAAAACTTAAACATGGGTTGCAAGAAAAACAAAATACTTATATTAAGAATCCTTTCATATTATTTATGCATAACATCTATTCACAGTTTTTAATCAATATGGTGAATGTGACACATCTTTAAGAGCGTGATGTATATATGCAATATGCAACCTATTTGGATACTCAAAGGGGTCATTTGGGATCATTAGTCATCAACATAGAGAGTGTGGAGTTGGCCCAATGGTGAGCACACACCTTCACCAGCAATAAAGTTAGACATTCAATTCCTCATGCTCCCACCTAATAGCAAGTGTGCTATATGTGGTTTCCCTTCTCTTCTTGTACCATTAATCAATTTGGTATTTTTTTTAACCAGAAATATGCTAGTCGAATTTAACTTTTTTTTAATTACATATCTATTATTTTATATGATTTTATTTTACACTAGTCGATATATAATTATTGATTGGTGTTCCAACTAATTATTAATTTTTTTTAATTGTATAATTCCTTTGTATGGTATCAAATGATTTTTACTAGAAGATCTATTATGAATGACATTCACATATGAGACGCTCACTCTCGAGTCTCCACGTCTCACCCTCCCTATCCCTCAACATTTGTCACTTTCTCTTCGAACCTTTGCGAGCTATGACCGACGTACATCAAAGACAACCTCTTTACTTTGTTTCTCCAACAAGGACAACGGCAGCATTGAGTATCAAGAGTGACAAACAAGTTCTGTTTTTATGGATTGTAGAGAGTAACAAAATACCATACTGAACATTGTTCAAGATCTCTATCTACTATTCTAGTAATGAGCGTGTATAGAAACAATCTAATGATCGCACCAAAAGAAGCAAACTTATGACTTATGAGCTGATATTGACAATTGGCTACACTTCGAATTTTATTTATCAATACGAAACATATAGTACAATCCAAACCAAATAAACCATTAATGAAAGAATTTATCTAACGAGAGACCATTTCCATTTCATTTGGCTCATTTTCCAGAAGCAATTTCAACATATAAACCCGCCCTGTTGTTGCCAAGAAGCTCTTCATAATCCTGCCTCTCAATTTCCTCCCAATCACTCATCTCACTCTTCCCTTCATCTTCCACACTCTCGATCTCAATCTCGATCGATTTTCTCTCTCCTCCATTTCTGCTCCCATCTTCATCTTCGAAACTCGTCTCTTCATCTTCAAAACTCGTCTCTTCATCCTCCTCCTTCAAATCGCCGCTCTCTTGATCTTCAAAATTAGCCCTCACATTGTGAAAATCTACCAGAGATTTACCTTCATCTTTGCGTTCTTCGAGCTCGATCAGCTCTCCTTGAGATGGCATCAACTGGAATTTTGCGATTTTGACGGCCTCCTCAGTAAATTCATCTTTGTCGGTGGCGATAGGTTGCATAGCGATGAGCTTGACGATGAAGATGGTGAGGCTCAAGGAGAGAAAAACTGTGAGGGCAAGTTCAAGCAAAAGTTCCATTGATCATCAAAATAAGAGAGAGAATTAGCAAAAAATTTAAGCAGATTTTGATGAGAGGGAGGGAATTTGGGGATCATTAAAGAGGATCAGCAAAGTATTATGCTTACTTTTTTTGCTCTGTTTTGTGTGGGCCCTGGTGGTGGGAAAGAATGGGGATGGTGGGTCCTACTCCTACAAGTGTGGGGTCAAGGGATGGAAAGGGAAAGGGGAAAAGAAAGAAAAGGGCGGGACGAAAAGGAAAGCAAAGGGGATGATGGGATATGATTGTGAGACTGAGTAAGCGGCAGTTAAGGTATCGTGAATCAGGTACCTAACTGACGGCTGTCAGTAAGGTACACTTGATAGTTACAAATTCTTGACGCCATTGGTGGAGTAAACCCTTCAATCTAAACTAATCTCGTTTAATTAATACTCACATTGCGATTGTTTGGTTAATCTTTACCAACTACTTTGCGCAATCTAGTACAATTTGGCAATTGGCAAGCAACTAGTGTTATCTTTTTGTCAAATGAAAATGACGAACAGGAGAATAGGACCCGTATGAGAAGGAGAAAAAAGAAGAAGCAATGATTAGTAAACAGAAAAGAATGTTTATTAGTTTCTAAATTTATGCTTATGTCAATTTAGTAGTATGACTTATTATGCAAAAATAAATACTTAATTGAATAGTAAGAAGTATAAAATTAGATCCTATATTATGAATATGAGCTACGAGGCAATGTGTGGTTTAATGGGATTCGCTTAAAGGTGCTCCCGAAGATCATGTCTCTCTCCCACTAAAAGTCCTATATAAACACCAAAAATGAATCTTCAAATTAGTAGTTGTAGATAAGATATAGCAATGACAAAAATTATTAAGGTGCTAAGCCATTTGCCTCCCAAGTATACCCACATTATACACCACCAAATAAGGTAGAATTGAAGCAGAGATTTTCAAAAACAGACTCAAGATTTATTACCCAATCATATTTTATTCATCTTAACCATTCATTTATGGCTATGTTTGGCTAAATTAGCTGTAGGTGTAACTTTTGCTTCAAATCTTGTTTGGTAGTTGAGAGAAAAGAGAACAAGTTGCAAGTTTCAAGCAGTAGCTTTTACTCAAAATCTAACTGTCAAGTGAAAGCTAATATGGATAGTTTTCAAATATCAATTGTAGCTGTGAGTTGTAGCTGTAGATTTGCTAAAATCTAAATTTGTTACCTGAGAGAAAAAAGAACAAATTTCAAATTTCAAGCTGCAAATTTTGCAAAAACTGCCAAAAGTTAACTTTTAGTGCCAAACATAGCCTATATCTTCTTCTAAAGTTGAGTTTGAAAGTGTTGGGTTCCTTTCTCTGTGGAAATTTGAGCTATAGTTGACATGATAGTGGATTTTGGCCCAATTCTTTTACGCACCACTGTCCAAAACACATATAGTCCAAATCAAATGTGGGTTGGGCCAACTACCAAAGCCAGCCTTATTATTTCTACTACTGGAAAGTGGAAATCAGAAAGAGTGCGAGTGCGAGTGTGAGAGAGATGCGTGTGAGAGGAGAGAGAGATGCGTGTGTGAGAGATGTCAGTAGCCACTAGTCACTCGTGTCTGTGTAGTTGCGAAGACGCGTCATAAATTTCCACTTTGGTTTGGTTTCTAGAAGTCGCCACCCACCCTTTTTCTTCAATCTCTCCTTCCTTCCTATCCTTTTGTCAAATTGTTCCTCCACTTTCTCTCTCTCTATCTCTTCACCAAATCCCCTCTCTGATTAGGGTTAGGGTTTTTGCGCCGATCGATCAACCATGGGGGGAGGTAATGCCCAGAAATCCAAGATGGCTCGCGAGAAGAACTTGGAGAAGAGCAAGGGCGCCAAAGGTAAAATTTCTCTCTCTTTATAGAACCCTAGGGCCAATTTCTTATCGGATCTGAAAATTTGTGATGAATAATTTGGGAAAATGATTTATTTTGTTCAAACAAGATGAAATTTGATGTAAAATGATGAATTGTTTGTTCTTTGCAGGAAGCCAACTCGACGCCAATAAAAAGGCCATGAGTATTCAGGTAATTTTGTGTGTCTGCATATCTGATTTTATGTCAGTTTGATGTTAAGTGCTTGTTTTTATGTTTTTCACAATTTATGTTTTGATTTATGGCGTTGAGTGGTAGTGATCAAGAACCTATACTTGCTGAATTTGTTTTAATTGATTTTCATTTTCAATTATATGTCTGCATGTTGAGAAAGCTTTTCAGTCGCGTTGTGTCCATCAGCCTGTTATGTTAAGGTTAAATTCAGTCGATTTTGGCTGTTTTGCCGTAGATCAATGTCGTTAGTTGTCTTTTCTTGGTGAAGGTTATTTTGTTCTTGCTTTATGTACTGTGTTTCTTCATCGCTTTGATCTCTCTGTACGACAATATTGTGTGATATAAATTGACTGGAAATTAACTTGCCGTACTGTGTAATATGAATAGTATCTGAGAATTGCCTTAGGATTAGCTACTGATCTATTTGTTGTTGTAACTGTACCATGCTATTTACTCACAAGTACCAGAATGGTTTGAGTAGATATGACTTTGATCAATTTCATAGCTCCGTTGAATGTGGGGATCATGATTAAACATGTACCACTCCTCTCTTAAGTCAGTGGCGACCTCTGTATTGGGATTCCCTTGCCCACTTATATTTGAAGTCCTATCACACGTTTCTGTTGGATAATTATAGTAAGTGAATCTGGTTTGATTTCTCTCGAATAATATTATTTCAACTGAAGGACAGAGTTTACTGGGGGCTTGGGGGTTTAAGGTCAGTCTGCAAGGTTCACTCAGCCATGTACCTCGGTACGTCATTTCTTCTCATTGTGGAGACAGAAGTGGTACATGGGTAGGCTTTGTAAGGCACACAGTTGTGTACCACTTGAGACCCCTTATGGTGTTTGTCGAGAGGGTACACAGCCATGTACCCCTCTGATGTGAATTTTTTCTGTTTTGTTAAGGGGTGTCTTTGCATGATTAATCCTATGCAAATGTGCTGAGATTGATTATATTATTGTATAATCATTAGACATGAGGAACTTACTTCCAGTAATCAACTCTGTCAAACATGCATTATATATTTGGCATGTGGGAGTGAGAGATGAGTATGCAATTGAATCCTTTGCATCTCTTTGTGCCATTCTTTGCTTTGTTGCTGCAGAAACTAAGTTAAAGAAATCTTAGATACATCCTACAAAAGCAAACACTTTGGAGAGGGCCCAAAATAGCACTTTTGGACAATTGATCATTTCACATCAAGAAAATCACCATCCAAGTTCCTTAATTCCTTTAGTTTCTTCAGCATTGTTGTAACAGTTTCTTCTTATCATTATTGACGTTTGATGATGCTACAAAGCAGCTAGTGCTGTCATTTGATTATGGCAGCTCAAAGAATATAATTTGCTCTGGACTTTTTGTTGCCTTGAAGTGTGTTGGATTGAGTATCATTATATATATGAATGTTGAGAGTTGTTTATGCTTGTAATGTGGTGGCATTAAGTTTGAAAGGAAGTGGAGGCTTTCTATGTGTGTGGTGGTCTTAATAGTTAATGTTGAATGCAGTGCAAGGTGTGCATGCAGACGTTCATCTGCACTACTACTGAGGTGAAATGTCGAGAGCATGCTGAAGCAAAGCACCCAAAACAGGATGTTTATGCGTGTTTCCCACACCTGAAGAAATGACATAATCTTCGGGAGATGCATGTTAATTCAAAAAGATGGGAAGTTAATCTATTTTCTGAAAACTTGTGTATTAAGTGATAAGTGTGTAGACACTCTTTCGGCAGTTGGAAAGAGCGTCTAGAATTGGTGAATGTGAACTTCGTGATTGAGGTGACCTAAGTGTATCCTGTATGTCTGTTGCCCAAGTCTGTTGTTCTGGAGTAATTCTAATATGCATCTTTTTCTCGCCCTCCTTCTCTCCCTCTCTTTTCATGTCTCTTGCAAAGGCAACTAATTTGCTAAAAAGATCTACTCCACATGTTTATACCTTCATTGCTGAAGAGAGGTTTAATAGTAGTATCTGGAATTTTTCGAAACCAAAAGTTTACTTAATCTGGTCCTATAAGGAGTTAGTAGTACTTGATTAATACTCCATACTGCAATGTTTTCTACTGTTGTTTTACTGTAAGTTGATAATTTGATAGTAATATGCAATGTATTTAAAAAGTGTAATTAAATTTTTTGAATATCTGCCAGAGGTAAGTAAGAGAAACACATAATTTGTTCTTTAATTTTTTGTTACTGTTTTTTTTAAACAGTGAATAGCCATACCATAGCAACTTTTCAGAAACAGCAGTTTGTATGGCTTAGACAAAAGTGCTCACTAAATAGAGTTGCTAAACATGGGCAAGGATTCTCTCTATGCATTCTGTTATTTCTTATTCTGTCACCTGTACATGTTTGCTAAACTGTGAATTATGAACACTACTTTCGAATATTTGTATGGTAGTAGCTTGTTTGCTTGATATTGGAGGTTTTATGAACATTGCTTTGGAATATTAGGTCAATTGTAGCTTTCTACTCTTTCTTAGTAATACAGAGTCTTTCTCTTGCAAAAGTTCATGTACTCTTTTACAAATGGGTTCTTTAGATAGTCACAACTCCCAATTAATGATCTACATACTACAGTTCCTTGTATGCTCTTGTTTATGGGGTCACAACTCCCAATTATTGACCTATGTACCTTTGTAACCTGTTCCTTATTTGGTTATATCAACGCTCGCAATCTATTTGCTTGGATGGAGTTGTTTTTCCATTTGTTTATCTTTCGATCATATGTATTTTGTTGTACTCCCTCTGTCTCTCTATAACTTCAGCAGTTTTTATTTTGGGCCCGTTCTCCTATAACTTTGGCAGTTCTATTTTTAGACATACTTTACCAATAAATCGACCCTATTTGCCTAAATGAAATTTCCTACACTTAATTTGTCTATAATTAAATTCTTTATTGGAATTGTACGTTTATTAATATTACACTTTACAAGGTTGATTAATCAGGTTTGGTATACAATTGATGGAATTACATTCTTTTACTCTATGGATTGCGATTAATAACGGATTAAGAAAAATCCCCCACCCTCCCTGCAAAAAAGGAAAAAAAAAAAAAAACACATCAAGAAAAGTTTTGTACAAATAAACATTTAAAACCAAATTTTCAAATTCTTAATAACAATTTTGTTTGCACACAACTATTATTGTCGAACATTCAAATCAATACGTAAACAACACAAGAGCACTGAGCTTTAAGCCACTGAACTTTCTTGAAGGCAATCTCAAAATTCTTGTTCATTTCTAACTCCTCCGGCAAAATTTCATCTCAACCATCAGGAAAGTTATTAGTGAGTGAACCCAGCATCAAAGGTATAATCTAAACTATCAATGGCTATCGTTTCATCCATAATAGTTCAAGATCTTAAGTCCAAGTGGAGTGGAGTGAGTGCATAAAACTTCAACAAAAAATGAAAAGAAATGTTGTACCGATGTACAAATATGGGCAAGTGTCCAACTTAGAGGCATCCTTCTTGTCCTTTGCAACGGCTTTGATTGAATCAAAAGGTTGAAGTTATCAATCTAAACTAGCCGTTGCTCCTCCAAACGGCTAGTATGCTTTTATCTATTTGATTAGTACATTCTAAAAGGTTGAACAAAATGTTACATTGAATTAAATATTATAGGTTGAATATAAAAATGTTGGTGTTAGTTTCTAGGAGACTTGAAACTAAGAATTTTATCTTGGGAGTAAGATTTTGGTTTGGTAATTGACGTAACTAATTACGGTAGATGATATGATCGAATTTTTCAAGTTTAGGGTCCATTCTCTCATTTGGATAAAGCTGAACCGATAAAATTGACTCGAATTAATATTCTACTAAACGTTTAGCCACTTATAAATTAAAAACTGAATCAAAATAAAATACATTTATTATTAGACTCATTTAGAAGTATGTGTTCAAGTCTTTTCAATAATATTGTAAATAATAAATTAAATTAACGGAATTAAACTAAATTCAATGAATAGAATTAAACAAAACTGAGATTTATGAAAAGAACATAATCCTTATTGTATGCTCATCCAATTTGGAAAACAATGTAATTCTAAATTTGGGATTAATATTGGTAAGACCAATCGAATGCTTGGAATATTTCCACCGATTTTTCCCAGTACTCGGTACTTTATTTCACTATCTTGGCGGTAAATCCCACGTGGCAAAGCAATAACGTCAGCTTCCAGCTCAGATCTCGCGCGAAAAACCCTACTTTCCGCCCCTAACCCTAGTGGCAGTACTTTCTTTAACCAAGTTTTCCCCTCTTTCTCAAAATAACCCAACAGTAAGTCACTCGCACAAAGTAAAAAAACTCCATAGCAAACACTCATATAAACTCAGCTATAACTCAGATTCACCACAGTTCAGTAACAGATTTCTCAGACTACATCTCTCGATTTCTCCCAATTTCACAATGGATTTGATGAAAGCTAAGCCGTCCGATTCACCGAGGTCGCCGGAGATGGAACCCCAACCGTCTGATAAAATCGGCGCTTCTCGCGATTGCCCTTCATGGGAAACTACAACTCCAAAGAAGGTCTCGGATCCTCCTCAAAGGATCAGATATCATCGTCATTCTCAGTTGCCCGAGAAGTAAGCAAAGTCAAGTTTCCAGATTTTGTTGATCATTTTTTGGGTTTTTTTTGGGTGTTTTATTGTGAGTTAGATTAGAGCTAGTACTTGATGATTTGACAATGGAGGAATTTCTCTTCAGGTATGATATGTTATTGAAGTTTTTCGACGCATTGGAAGCCTCATTGAAGTTGCTTCGTTTGAGGAAATCGATGCCCATCTTCAGCAAAATTAGGGTTATGATTGAGACTATTTCTGAGAGGTAAGAGCTCTCTATTTTCATTCCTCATCAAATATTGTTTTAGACTATGTTAAAGGAGAATAGAGTTTGTTGATTAAAAAGGGTGAAATTGCTTAATTTGTGAAGTCTTTTTAAAAGAGAGTTGCTTATTGGCCAAATAGCAATGTATCACTAATTTGTGAATATTCATGAAGGGAAATATAACATTTTAGGCATTTGAACTTTATTCGAGTAATAAAGTTTTGTTTACATCTACATGCTTGAGTAATTTCAAAAAATTTATGCATTTAGGAGGTTTACCCATCAACATTTGGCGCAATTGAAGTATCTTTTGCCAGAGGAGATGGGAGTTAAAAGGATCTTGTTGCCTGATGAGGAAACACGCTGCATGAAGCATGATCTTCGTCTCTCATTAAATCTGAATATGATGAGTAATACCAAGAAGAGAAAGCGAGGAAAGCATTCTTATTTGAGGGAGAGCTTCCTTTCAAGACTTTTGCAGTTCCTTAGAACCTCCCCTGAGGTAATCACTGCAAGCAGTGTTGTTTTTGTATATATAGCTTGTGGGATTATTTTTTTCCTGACAAATTTATTTTAGTATTGCTCAAAAGGAAGATAGGTCAGCTGAAAGAAGCCGTTTTAGGTTGTACCTAAATCTGACCATGCCTATATTAATTTGATCATCAACTCAAGTAGGTTGCTCAAAATTTTAGTCCTCCAACCGATGCCTTTCAATGTATATTGTGAATGTGGTGTACTTTTCTGACTTTACTTACTAGCTGGAAGAATGTGATGCATTTTAGTACACAACATTCA